>CAJHQQ010001221.1:0-108195 GCA_905132885.1 Moricandia moricandioides
TTAGTTTTATATCATGTGTGCACAAAGTACAAAATGAATTATTGGAGACTTATATAGAAAGTCCATTAACCGTCGGTGAGACATCTAAGGTATTTGATGCAGAATAATATAAAGTTTTTGGACTTAAAAACCTAATAGGCGTTTGCACGCAAAATAAGAAGTTTGGATAAATTAAATAAAAGAAAACAAAGGACGCAAATGCGCAAAACATATCAAACCGTTAGAAATGTGAATTTAATTGCTTACCTTCTACCTGTTTGGGTCGGTTTATTGTCCATAATTCATGCTAGACCTCTGAATCTTCTATGCTGAGAGATCAGAAAGCTGGTTGTGGGTTTTGGTCCGGAATTGAATGGCCAAAGGGTCTTCACTTGTGGTCTTAGTCTTCTCGGATGATCCATCATTCTTGACTATCAATTGGTTCTTGATACATGCGTGTGAGTTCTACACAGTCGGGGTTATTTAACCTCAGTTAGTTATTACGCTGCTCTCGCGAAAGGTGCTGCAAAGAGCGCAAGACATCATTGCACTCTCACTGCAACTTAGTGTTTGATATCTTGAGCTCTTTGTGCTAGCATTAGGTGACTTGAACACAATAGGGCGGGCAATGAGACACTATCGTGGGCAGCTCTGCTGTGTTTTGGGACTATCTGGTGGTCATGTATTGGATGTCAGGTTTGGTTAGGTTTGGTCCGGGTACGGCCTTTTTGAATGTCCCTCATTATCCTCTTCTTCAAAAGTGTTTTGACCTCAAATTGGTTCAATCTGCAGGGAAAGTTAGACAAGTCAGTTTACATTGAATGCGTGAGGTATCATTTTTCTATATCTACCTGGTAGTCAGACGGTAAGCATTGTGTGTTGATTCTCTCATCCTTCTTAATAGTCCATATCTCTTTTGCTTGTTGTAACTTGGAGCTCTCTGTTGGAAACCTTTCTTTTCTCAGTGTATGAAAACCCATTCTCTCTGGTTTCAATTACATGTTCTCGCGACCCTTATTGGCTGCCTTGTGTCTGCCTCAGTCATCTTCTCCAAGTTTCAAGTGACGCTTCTGGTGGAGTTCTTTTTGACATACTTGGCTTTGCTTCTCCTGTCAAGCATAACCTCGGCTGGTGTAGTGGTTTTGAGGGCCAAAGGGGTGTTTCGGGTTCGATAAACCGATAGGGCGGCTCAAAAGGGTGACATTCTTTTGTGGCGATGTTGAGCTCGTTTTAGGTCAAAGTCTTGTGAATGGATGGCACTCGACCCAAGTCTTCCCTGTTGTCCAATGGTGGCCTAAGTATGTGTGGATAAGAGGTCCGATGTGATTCCACTATTCGATTTGGCCGCCGTTTAGATGGTAAAATGTAAGTGGGAGAAGTAAGAGCAATGTATTTTCCATATTGCCAAATTATTTCCATAAGGTCCTTCAAGTAAATTGTCTGAGGAATTTTCTGTCTCGGTCGGATAAAATGGTCCGAGGTACTCCATGGTTTACTTGTATATCCTCCTTGAAGAACAAATCAGTCTGTCTGTTGACGCATCTTCACCTTGGCAATGGTATGAGTGTGTCCCAATCTTGGAAATTCGATTCTAGCGTACTACAAAGCTGGAATTAATTGTGTTGCACCTTTGGTAGGCCTTATGTATTAAGACCATGGATAGATCCACGCAAGGGGGCAGTAGTGGATTAGGCTCATGGCATATAATATGGCCCCATGGTTGGTTGCACCTTTGGATTTGGCCTTCTTGCAAGTTCACACATCTTCCACAATGGATCCAATAGTCCTTTCTTTAGTGAGGCCAATAAATAATGTTCCTCGTACGACGGCCAAAGTCTTATCCACTCCAAAGTGTCTCCCATGAGACTCTTGGCATGAGCTTTTCGGGTGATAAGTCCCTCAATGAGCCTAGGGAATTCACAACCTACCCGCCTTTGAAATAGAAACCCATTCATGGTAAGTATAAATCTCTTGGGTGTTCTTTGGTACAGCTGGAAAATAGATGCTCAGCAAGATCCAGGTCTTCTCCAATATAGGCTTCCTTGAAATGAATTCAATCCTATCAACTTGGCTTCCATTGTGGCAATCAAGGCATATCTGCCTTGAAAGTACTCGGTACAATGTTGTCTCTTTTCCTTCCTTGTAACTTTGATGATGTAAGGGAAGGTTTTCTATAAAATTCATCCACTGGAGCATGTCTCGTTCTTGAGGTGGGTCTGACCCCTTAGATGTTTCAATGTCTGCATGCTCGGTATGGCACTACAATTCCTTGGACAACAAGTAGTGTTGTCATGTCCTCCATGCCCTCACTAGTTCATGTAACTCTTCTTCATACTTGGGTAGCTTAGTGTGGCACTACTCAAACCCCCTTTTTTCTTTCCACTGAAATAGGACACTGGTTTCCCTTCTGAGTCAACACAGCCCCAACCCAATTCCAGATGGCATCACACTCCACTTTCAATGGTTGTTGAAATCAGGAAGACTAGGACTGCGCATGGGTCCAGTACGGTCCTCCAATTTTTAGAAAAGCGTCTTGTGGTGCTTCTCCCTGTGAGAGGTGCAGCTATACTACTGAAGCCTTTAAACAACCACATGTAGAAGCTTGCTACACGCATGGACAGCTCCGGACTTGGCTGATGTTGGTTGGTTCCGACCAGTCTTGGATTGCCTTCACCTTCTCCTCATCCTCGTAAGTCCTGTGAACTAACAACGAAGCCTAGGAAAACAAGTTTTTAGTGCAGCATGTGCACTTCTTCCTGAGGTTTGCATAATCGTCTTCTGTCGAAGTGTCTCTAGTACTTATTGCTCAAGATGTGTCACATGTTGAAATAAGGTAGTACTATAAATCAAAATGTCATCAATTAGACGCTCCACCAAACATTACTGATGTAGGGTCTAAGAAGCATGGTTCATGAGGCGCGCATGAAGGTAGCTAGGAGCATTGGTGACCCAAATGGCATCACCAGCCACTCATACAAACTTGCTTGGACTTGAGGCAGTCTATACTCATGTCACTTTCTTCATTCTCACCTGGTGGTACCCATCTTAAGGTCTATCTTAGAAAGTATGTGTGGCTCACTTACTCATCTAACATGTCATCAAGACAAGGTATGGGTGTCCGTATACTATGTGATGTTGTTTATGGGCTTCGCAGTCCCGTACACACATCCTCCATGTCCATCTTCTTGGTAGCTCAACAATACTGGTACAGTCACTAGTGACTAAGGCGTCCTAGACGATGCCTTCTTTATAATAGGTCTTGGATCTTGTATTTTTAATTCCTGGTTCCTCCGGGTTTACCCTATAGGATGGTTTGTTGCGGGCAAGGCAGCTGCTGGGTATGCAAGTATATTTGGTGTTCTATTCCCTAAGCTGGTGGTAACGCGTGTGGATCTCTTCGTGGAAACACAGTATTTGACACCTGTCAAGTAGCTAGTAATCTGAGTGAAGTGTCAACTCATCAGAACTCAGCACTCAAAATCTCCTTAAAGATCATTAGTAGCATGATATGTTTGGTAGCAACAGCCTTTCGATATAGGTAGGGCCTAATAAAAAAATTAGACTTAAAAAATTTCTGTTTTTCCTTAACATTTGCTAGTGTAATTCATGCACTTGTGCTGGTGTGAGGGGTGCTAAGTTAATCTTACAGTTATCATGCATGAAAGTGTACATATAGACCGACCATCATACTTAGTTTCTCTATCCATTGCCATGGCCTACCTAAAAGAACATGACCGGTTTGCATAGGTACTACATCACAAACTACTTCATTCTGGTACTTTACCAATGCTAAATGGAATGTTCACTGTTCCTTAATCTGAAGTTCAAACTTATAATCTAGCCACCTTAGCCTATATTGATGAGGATGCTTAGTCTTTTCTAGGCCACGTTTGTCCTTCGTCATGTATGCACTTGCAGCACTTAGTGCAAGTGACTCACCATCAATGATAAGATCGCATACGCTTGCTCTGAATGTACAGTTGGCTGTGGAATATGTTCTCTCGCCGTTGGATGGTCTAAGCTGGGTGCACTGACCTAAGCACACTCCTGATCATGCAGCTTTCTCAGAGCCACATCCTGGATACTCACTCAATTTGCACACAAATTCCTTCTTGACCCCGGGATCATATTCATGCATGTGACTCGTATGCCTTCTCAGTGAGCAGCATGCACTCTGGTTTGGGCATATCCCTTGCCATATGTCCTCGGTCTTTGCGATTTGAAACATGTGGCATATTGCTTTGGAGTGTTTGGTATTAGCATTCATGGTCCTGGTTTTGTGTCGGGTATCTTTGTTGGGTCGCAGCATGTTGGTCTAGGTTTTATTGTTTCCTGACGATCAAGTCTCTTATCGACCTTGTCACTGGCCTTTGGGTGGCTGTTGGCCTGGGGCTTTCTCCTCGGTGGAACTTCTTCTTGACGTGACGCTCGGCCTGGCATGGCTAAATTGATAGGTCTGTTGAAATGTCGGTAATTCTGCGCGTCTCAACCTTGCTACTGATCCGATAATCTTTAGCCCGTCACAAACTGAGCCATGATGGATCTTCATCTCTTCATTCAGTCCAGCCAGTTCTCAACCTTCAAACTCTCATATATTCTCTACTGATTCGTCCGCTTGCTAAGGGTTCTAAAACGTGTTTGCAAGTCTCAGGTGGAAGTGGGGTGAACAAACCGTTGGCGCTGAGGTGTTCAGTCTAGCCAAGACCAAGTGGTCTCAGTTGTTTCTCCTTTGTCCTGGTGATCTCTTTCCCAGCATATCAGGCATTGTCGCTCAGTTTGAGCCAGTTAAGTGCTACTCTCTTAGGCCCAAATGTTTTGGGTCCGGCTGGGATGTGGTCCGGAGTCATCTTTCCTGACATTGTTCCCGAAGTCAACTCGCCGGTGGTTCTCGGGGCTGGTCGTTCTGCGACCTTGGGTAAGTTTTATCGCCAATATCTTGTCAACCGTGCCATCGTCTTGCTTGACATTCTCATCTTCGTCTTGTAGGTCATGGATGGCTTGCATCTAAGGCCTGATTGGTAACGTCATCTCCCATAAGCGGCCATGCGGATTCCTCTAGCAAGAAAGAAATTTGTGCTTAGTGTTCTAGGTAACGAATATGAAGGAAATAATTAATGTAAAAAACGAGGATGCAATTCTTTTTTATAATTATAAAACTTAAAATTATTAAGAATTTAAACAAGAATATTCAAGAAACAATTAAAGAAGAAATGATATAGCCGAATCAAAAACAAAGGAAACTTTTCAAAACTAATCCACCAACTAAGGAAACCCAATTGTGCGGTCGACCAGAAAAGAAGACTTGGTAATGCGGCTTGGTAAAACAAAGTTTTAATGATTTGAACGAAAAACTAAGATCTAGGACACTAAACTTTCGACAGAGAGATGAACTAAAATAATTTTTTTTTTAAACTTAATCAGGAAACTAGATGCAAGCAAGGAATGCAACGATTAGACTATGGTTGACAATGCGATGCGGCAAAGTAGCTAATCAACGGTTGTACTTCTAAACGAGACAAAGATGGATAATTATTTTTATCTTTTATGTTTTAAGGATGGATATATTTTTATCTTTTATGTTTAAGGATGCAAAAACAGAAAACAAAAGGTGATAACAACAATTTTTGTATGGGTTTTTTTTTTTGATATAAAATGAATGCAAAACAAAGGAACTAGTAACCGATGCACACGAAAAAATGGAATAGATCAACCTAATGCTGAAGGAACTTCAGCTTCTGATACCAGAAAATGAATACAACGCTTACAGCTACTAAGGCCTGTATGACCCAAAGCAAGAGAGATTTTACTCGATCTAACATAAGAGTGGACCGTTTGGATTAAATCTTAATCAACGACTGGATCCGGGTAACCAGTAACTTGAAATGGAAGCGAAGTGCAACCCACACGAGGGATGGAATAATCATGATAAACACAATTCTATTTTAACCGTGGAGGTTTTGGTCTCAAACAAGGTAATGAAAGGGAGGCGATTTCTTGAAGAGATCTTAGGCGTTCTTCCTAGGAAAAGTTTAGTTTTTATATCATGCGTGCAAAAGTACAAAACGACTATAGGGGACTTATATAGACTTCATTACCAGTGGCTGCCTTCGAGGGTCTTTGAACAAATAATCAAAGTTTTGGACTTAAAGAAAACCCTAATAAAGCGTGGGTAAGGCCACTAATAAAGTTTTGGAATAAAACTTAAATAAAAGAAAACAAAGGACCAAAGCTGCAAAACAACATACCGTCCAGAAATGTGAATTTAAATGCTTAACCTTCTTCCTTTTGGGTCGTTTGTTAGTTCACTAATTCCATGCTAACGTGTGATCTTAAAATGCTGATGATCAGGCACGTTGTTGTGGTTTTCTCCGAATGAATGGCCAAAGGTCTTCACTTTGGTTCTTAGTCTTCTCGGATGGTCCATCATTCTTGATAGCTTGGTTCTTAGTCAGCTTGTCAGCAGTTGTTTAACCTGCAGTTTGATTAACCTGAAATGGATCAAAATCAAGCATCATGCTCGATTCAACTTAATGTTGAAGTATCTTAGCCTTTGTTCTAGTCATAGGTCCTTGAATCACAAATAGGCGGACACTTCTTGGCAGCTTCTGGTTGGACACTTGGTGATCATGTCCGGATGTTGGTTCAGTTAGGTCTGGTTCCGGGTCAATATATTTGTTGCTTTAATGGTTTTGGAAAATGAATGTGAAATCTCTAGCGCCAGGATGTTCAAGGGTATGACAATTTTTTTCTTTGGGGCTGTTCGTTTCTCCATTTGTCATTTGCATCCGGATGATCCATTTATGTGATCCATCTAGATAATCCATCCAGATTTTAAGGGTTGTTCGTTTCTCCATCTAGATAAGCCATCTAGATGAGTCATCTGAATGGATTTTATGTTCGTTTCATTTTTTCTATTTCCATCTAGATGAGTTTAATAAACAAATTACAAATATACTCCTATTTTGATTTAATCATTTGTTTGATATTAATTTTAACTTAACTAATTTTTATTATTTAGTCTAAAATATATTTACCCTAAAATTAATTTAAAATTAGCATTTTGACATTTATAAAATTTTATTTCATATAAATTTGCATTAAATTTTAACTACAACTATAACTTCTAATAAAACTCAAAGTAGAAACTCAAACTTAAATAAACTTCCAAACAACTCAAAGTACAAATTCAAATTTTACAAAACTCATATATTTATGAATGCTTCCTATTTTGTGATAATTTGAACAAATGGTTTCTCGGGTACTTAGTCTTTAATATGTGTGTGATGTCGATGGATGCAGATTCTTGATGCCGTCTCATACTATAGTATTAGTAATCACCACACCAAAACCGCAAAAAAGTGTTTTACGGTTTTGACGGGAAAACGTGTTTTTACGGTTTTAGCGGGAAAACATGTTTTTTCTCGTTTTACGATTTTGGCAGGAAAACATGTTTAGTGGTTTTGGCGGGAAAACACATTTTGGAAAGAAAATACATTTTTTGCGGTTTTGGCGGGAAAACGCGTTTTTGCGGTTTTGTCAAGAAAACACGTTTTTGCGGTTTTGGCAAGAAAACTCGTTTTTGCGGTATTGGTGGGAAACACGTTTTTTCGGTTTTGGCGAAAAAATGCATTTTTGCGGTTTAGGCGGGAAAACACGTCTTTACGATTTTGGCGGGAAAACATGTTTTTACTGTTTTTGGGGTTTTAGTGAATGACCATATGAGTTCCTGATGATTTTTTGCATCATTTTGGTGCATGAATGACCAAGGCGATCATGCCATAGTGTAAAGTCATCAGAATTGTCCTTAATAACCAAATGTGATTCGATGGCACTTATATATGTATGATGCAGACCAGAACGGGAGTTTTGGCAGTTTTTCCAACACCTTTTGTTTTCCCGATTTCTCAAGAGTAATATACATATATTTTTTTTCGTCCTCAGTTGCAAACTGAGTATCAAATCCTTGAAAATATATGTCTTTAAAACTCAACAAATTTTTTTTAGAATTTGGAGAAAATAATTTGTTATTTATCGAGAATTTTGTCCCATTAGGTAATGTGAAATGAGCTTTACCAATCCCTTCAATCAAGTTTGCTAGACACAATATTGTATTAACAGTGATATTTGTCGATTTTAGTTCAAAAAAATATTTTATGTGTTTCAGAATAGTGTGCGTTGTTCCACTATCTGAAATACAAATATCTCTAGCATTGTTCTTGTTTGTTGTTCCATTTGTAATGTCCATCTCTCAGACAAACACAAGAATTAACAGAAATAAGATAACGTTATTCCTAAAATATTATACATCATTAAACATACAATAATTATACATATGTAGCTGAAAAGCACACAATAATTATACATTAATCTTCGAGAAGGAACAATTATTTATGGTATTATTGTGGAATTTCAAGAGTCACATGGTGGAGTTTTAAGCTTCCGTGATAGTGGTCTCCTCGAAATCATTCACAAAGTCAGATGCATCGAGGTGTGTTGTACCCTCAGAATGTTCCGCAAAGTTTACCTCTTTTCCTTTCCTTTGACGGACTCTTTTTATAGAGCACAAAGGTGTGCAGGGGTAAGACATATACGAGACCAGTGTCCCTTAGTACCACATCCGAAACAAGGTTCTTCTCGTTTATGGAGGTACTTCTTTGGTTTTCTTTTCCCTTAGGGGATTGCTCAGAGCGGACCCACTGTAAAGATTTCATATCTTGTGGATTATATTTTCTTCCACGTCCGCGATAGTTTTGACGACCACGACCCCAAAAAATCTTATTTGTTTTCACCGGTTTCTTTGCATCTAATGCGTTTACTTCAGGAAACGCTTTGGAACCAGTTGGATGAGTCATGTGATTCTTGATGAGAAGCTCGTTGTTTTTTTCTCCTATGAGAATCGCCACAATCAAATCTGAAAATCTGGTATATCCCCGCAACATATATTGTTGTTGCAAGGTGATGTGGCATTTGCGGAATGTGGTGTATGTCTTTTTAAGCATTTGAGATTCGGTGATTGTTTCACCACGATATCTCAATTTAGCCACAATTCCTAACACAGCAGAATCGTAATTCATCACTTTGTCAAAATTTTGGAATCTCAAACTCTGCCATTCATCCCAAGCAAGTGGAAGTGTTATGTCTTTCTGATGATCGAAACAATCTTTCAGGGACTTCCATAGCTCTTTAGAATCTCTTATGTTGGCATAGTCATAAATAATACTTTTATCAAGGTGTCTTCTAAGGAAGATCACTGATTTAGGCTTTTCTTGAGGCGTTGAAGTATTATTCTCCTAAACGGTTTCAAACAAACCAAGAGATTCAAGATGAAGTTCGACATTGGTGACCCAATAAATGTAGTTGGTGCCGGTGATGTCTAGAGTGGGAAATTGAAGCTTCTTGATGTTTGCCATTGGATTTCTAAAACAAATAATAATAAAAAATAATAATTAGAAATATTATTTCATTAAAATAATCGAGTTGCAAGGATAAGTAGTGCGATTACAAGGAATACAAGTGCATAAAACATCAAAATGAAAATAAACACATTTTCTTCGGAAGAGAATTCCCCAACGATTAAACCATAGAAAGCAATTGATAAAAAGCCAATTACAAAAAACTAACAACGGATTAAATATTTTTTTGACGAAAATGAATGTTAGTAGAAAAGAATTTTGGAGATGTGAAATGAAATGAATGAGTTATAAATGTATTTATAGATTTTTAAAATATTGTTCATTGTCGTTAACAAGCCATTTTGAAAGTAATTATTTTTTTAGTGACCGTTGGAAGTAAAAGCGTAACGTAAAATGAATCAGAAATTATCAACGAGAAATTATAAAATTTATTAGTTTAAACAAAAAAAAATAAATATATGTGTCTTCTTAAAATATATTTAGTTATATATGATGATAAAATTATTTGTACCAAATTTAAAGTAGATAAACAAAGATGATGAATCAACCATGATAGTAATAAGAAATTATGATAACAAATTAATATATCATAAACAATTAATTAAATATTTAGGCGGTATACCGACCATTATGGTGTCTTAAGCAGCCATTATAAAATAAACAATAAAACCGGAGGCGACAGTGCCACAATATGATAATCACAAATTTAACAAATAAAAATGGAGGCCCCACTCCGGACACTATAATCAAAAAAATAATAATAGAGTGATCGTGCTGATAATGTGTTATAATTATATTAGATTATATCGTTTTGTTCTTTGTTAAGTTTATATATATATATATATATATATATATATATATTATGATGTAACAAAGTTACGTATATATAAAGAAGAAACAAAAGAAAATGCATACCAAAGAAGAAGAGAATGATGTTATTGTGTGAGAAGGGGCAACGTAAAATGATCAAATTACAAGTTCTTATATAGGCAAATATTTGACAGATTTTACTGTACGCATTAATGATTATGGAATCCACCTCAAAGAGAATACGTAAACTATTACTTTTATAACAATAATAGGTTACTTTATGTCTTTAATATTATATGTTAAGACACTTCTTACTCTTAAGGTACTTTTGCACAATAAACCATACACTTTACTCATTTAAATGACGGGTCTACCTTTTTTCTTTATCAATTTACTTAGTCTAGTTCTATTCTAACGAAAAATTAAAATCATATTTATACACTTGGAAAAACATAAAGATTCTCTTTTTTTTCTTTGTCTTCCTCTTCCTAATTTTTTTTTGTAAAACAAAATAACTTTTCTTGATTTTTTTTTTCAAGAGCTTACCTTAAATCAATGGCCTCTGCATCACCTGCCTCTCATATCCACTCGGACAATCCACTCGCTAGCCGCCATGAAAGCGTCCCTATCGAGTCATTCTTCAAACCATCTGAATAGCCGTCCCGAAAATCTCAGCTTCTATGTTTGGAATCCTTGACTCATCTTCCACGGTGGACTACGATGAACTATGTTTGTGTCCATTGCTGCTTCATAACGATTTCAGAATCAGGATTTTTATCTGTGACTAACGAGCTTTTTTTTTTGTAATGGCGCGTCGGTCTGGAGATTGCATGAGATGTTTGGTGATCTTATTGAATCTGCTTTAGTTGTGTGTGGACCTGCCATGCATTGGAATTCAACAAATTTTTCGTTTGATCTACTCATAGAATCTTTGTGTGTCCTTGCGTCACACCTCTCGTGTCTCTCCTCAAGATCGCTCATGGTAACCATTTCCTAAGGAGATGTACTGTTGGATTTTTTGATGCCAAATTTGTGTTCACTGCTTCTTGTGAAAGTCACTTCCTTTTTGATATAATGGTCAAAATCATCTTGATTTGGATCTTGTTCTGAAGCATCGATATTGGATTTTTCAATCAAGTTTTGTTCTATCAGATTTAGTATTTTGTTTTCGAAGCTTTACAAAGACTCGATTTCTATGTCGTTTAACAAGTTTGCATCTTTTTGTTTTTATTTTGCATGGCTTGCAAGATTTTGAAGGAGAGCATGGTTAGTGTAACTGATGTGCCTATGTTGTATATAAAAGTTTTTTTTTAATTTGCGATATCATATTTGCTGGTTTTTTAAAATAAATTTTCCACCGCATAGACGATCTATGTGTACATTACATAAAAATTGTATATGTTTACACCTAATTTGTATTGTACACCTAAGTTATTGTGTACACATTTCTAGTTATTGGTTGTATCAACAAAATGAATCATTAAAAAGTAATGAAAGTGATCCCACAAATTCTTCATTTTTAGGATTGTATGATCAAAAATCTGATGCAATGTCACCGAAAGAATCGGCGATACATAATAAAATATACAAATTTACATAGACATAGCAAAAAAGAAGAAGCTTTGATAAAAAAAAAAAAAGAAGAAACTAACACACAAGTATCTAGAATGATGCAATCAACTCATTGCATATGTACATATGTACGCTCAACTGAAAGGTTTGTGGACCATATGTCATGTGTTTTGTGTACATATGTTTAATTGTGGTTGTACATGTTTTGTAGATATGCTTTGTATTAACATGGTTTCAGTGGCCTTCTGTACTCTCATCTGGCAAAATCAATAATGGTTTTTAATTAAAATTACATTAGAAGAAAATTAAATACATAAATTTTACACATGGATATTGTGAATTGATGTACACATGGATATTGTGTATCGATGTACATATGGATAGTAAATATATGTACATATGAATAACAAAGAATGTGTAATGTGACCAAATCATGTAGTACAAAAATATATAACTATTGATACGCAACATTGTCATTTCTTAACCAAAATTAAGCTGAATGACAAACCGGACATAGTTATGAATCCAAAGTACGAAGAAAGATTCAAATAAGATATGAGGAAGACATGGAAGGAACATGTAGAACCTAACATCAAAATCTACTTATATTGTAC
This sequence comes from Moricandia moricandioides, assembly GCA_905132885.1. Classification (NCBI taxonomy): domain Eukaryota; kingdom Viridiplantae; phylum Streptophyta; class Magnoliopsida; order Brassicales; family Brassicaceae; genus Moricandia; species Moricandia moricandioides. The sequence goes on from CAJHQQ010001221.1 coordinate 12,389, forward strand.
ACACATAACTCAGCTCGACAAGGATCCACTTTCACCAGTGAAGCTCATATAAAATACACTTTTCATGTGTTTCCATTTATTAAAATTTCTCACATATTCAAGTGATCCCAAAATTCACCATAAGTGATGAAACTAATCAAAAAAAGTCAACAACGAAAGCATCTCATCAATCACTAAAGCACAAAGACATAGTTTTACCGAGAATCTAATATATTATAGGAATGAGGGAAAATAGCTTACCCGTAAAGTAGCAATAGAGATAAAAATATCTAGGCTGGTCAACCTCCCAAGATATCACCACTAAGAATGGATAAACCAGCTTTATAGCACTTTGCTTGCAGCCATTGTTGAAGTAAATATGAATGCAACGCATTTAAACGTTTGGTGGAGACTACAACCTTATGAACAGCTGACAACAGTGGCGCCACCCCTCGTACCAGATCTTTGAGCTCCAAAACCTTGTCTTTGAGTCTCTTACAAAGAGATACAACAGAAAGAATCAAAACAATGACATTGTCATCAAATCATCACCCTAAAGATAAGAGCATATAGAAACAACAAAAGATCTCATTCAAGTGTAAGTTATTACATTTTTCACTCACTAAATGAATCTGCACAGCATCGCAAGCATTGATTAACCGAGCAATTAGCATAATCACATCAAAAGCTTTCTCCTTCGACATTGGACCCGACGTAAGAGCGTCGCTGAAACAATCAAATCATAAACAAAATAACAAATAAAATTCATTGGAATCTATCAAAATATCTCATCACTCAGCCAGCCTTTACAGTAATAAAAGCACAAGAGATAGAGGTAAATCACCAGAACATGCTAATAGTGCTTGGATTGGCCTATGACATCCTCCACCGAGCTCATACCGAAAGTTCTAACAAACACAAACCCTAATTGACCGCCCTTATTCTCTTTCCCTCTAAAAAAACTTGATTAACTATTTGTTTCGGGTTGAAATTCTGGATTGACCATCGAAAGTTGTGACATTGACCATGGGTGAGTAGCTCTTTGTTGAAATTCTGGGAATGGGGTGCAGTAGCTCTTTGAGATCTGAGACTACGCATGGGAGGATGAAGGAGATAACGATTTTGTGGTTGTTGAAGTCCTCGAGTCTCTCTTTGCCTTAAGCTTTCTTTGTGATGTTATCTTAATCCCACCGTTTCGCCGTCAAACCTGTGGACTAATTTTCTTCGATTGTTCTCAACACAGTTTTATCTAGGTAAATGTGAAAGAGATAAAGAAAAAATTATAAAAAAGAAAAGAACCATAAAAATCATCTCTCGTTTAGTTTGGTTAGAGGGTAACAAAGTAAACAACCACAATAAACTACCTTATATTGTAAAAAAATCACAAAGTGACTCTGGCTGTAAAACATTCTATGTAATATTCATGTTTGGCCCTCAGCTTTAACTACATATTACACTACCCATTACACTAAGTAAAAACAATGAAAATTTGTCAACTATGCTTTTGCCGTGTTTTCACCACAACCTTTAATTTTTTTTTAATCCAATGGTTGAATTCAGTTAGACAAACTATGATTTCACTTATATCAATAAAGTTTACAGCCACTGGATTTACTTTTGTAGATCTTGAATCGATGTCCTACATTTTGTTTCTTTTTCATCTACCATTAATTCATTCTCTCTCTCTCTCTCTCTCTCTCTCTCTCTCTCTCTCTCTCTCTCTCTCTCTCTCTCTCTCTCTCTCTCTCTCTCTCTCGCATTAAACTCATGTCCATATTTCATCTTGTAGATTTTCAAATTTTCAAATGGTGATCGGTTTACTTGTCATGTTTCTAGTTGAACTTGAGTCAACGTCATGGACGTTGTTATAACAATGCATGGGGTGTACATGTGGACATCCTTAGAACAATGTAAATGTGGATAACAACAACAAAAATGTACACATGTATATAGAACTATTCCTTAAAAACATGGACGAACACAAACATTCATGGACATTATTAGTATCCATACATTCATGAACGTTATTAGTATTTGTCTATGCGTACATCATCGATCTTTAGTTGTGTACATGTAGTTTGTCAAACATTTAACAAGCGTGTACGCCGTCTAGGCATGTCCACATGTACATTGTTGTGGTTCTTCTAAGAAATATCCATGTGTACATCTATTGACTGTCCAACATAATTGGAAATGATGTTGGACTTCTTCTAAGTACATGATTTGTCCACCTAACATACACAAAAACCATAGTCATATAGGAAAACTAAATAATCAATTAAGGACTAAAACTTTTACAAGCTTTTACAGATACTGATAATTAAAAAATATGAAAGATTTAAAAGGCAAATATTTTATCACAATCCATGAACTATGTTAGCGGAGACCATAAGCTTCGTGTCTATGATTATATTCCATCAAAAAATTGTAATTGTTTTAAAAAGAATAAAGATCTTGTCAAACCAACCTAAATGAAGCAATATGCACCTTTTGAGAACTAGACCACCGATAAGCCCGCCTTCAAAAATCACTGAGAGTTTTATGGTGGAATCGCCAATTGCAACTCCAAGATGAGGAGAGAAGTTCAATTATGGCTTAAATACACCATAAGACGTGTTATGGATAGGGAAGTGTGAATCTAGACCAACATTGACGAAGGACGCATCCACCACAGCCACAGTGGTGGAAGCAGTTGTAGACCAAAAGGGAACGGCGCGTGAAGGATCCAATTGCAAGAACAGTCATATGAATCCCATAAACATGGTGGAGATGACATCCTTAACTTTCCATAGGACCCAAATAGTTTCACAGATCTTACAACCCATTTGTAGGCATGAGGACTGAGCTCGTCTACATATACAGTACGACCTAACACTAAACACATGTTGAATCAAGAATTGGTTGTTATGCAAACAGAAATCAACAGATTCAAAGAAAATCTGAATCAGAACTCACCTTAGGGTTTGGCTGCTTGTTATCGGAGGCACCACGCTTCATCTTGTTGTTCTCAGATTTCTTCTTCATGGTAAAACTTGCTTTCTTAACCATATGAGACGACAACAATTCGTCTACAGCCATGACGTATGGTGAGAAGAAGATGAAGAAAGGAAAAAAAGTGACTTTTATATTTATGTAGTTGTTATTGAATGTTAAAACGATAAAGAGTTAAAAACAGATTTTTTTAAGCTTAAAATCTTCGAAAAATATACATCACAATAAGTGAAATTAGTCTTTGACAAAAAAGAAAAATCTAGTTTTCTATATTATATTAATTGAGGGTTTTCTTGTCTTTTTCTTACACTAAACTGCTTTAGTAGTATAAACTAACCTAAAGTTTAATAAAAACTCTGAAAGTAACCTGCAATATATAACACTTAAATTTAAGCAGTACAAGCAGAAGAGGTGAACATGAATATGATACTTTTGAGTTAAGCCTCCGGAACATGGAAATGTCCTTAAAACTAATCTCCAAAGGCTTTGATGGCCCTTATGAAATAATTCTAAAATTGGAGAAGGAGAAGGCCCACTTCGATAAGATATCAGCGAAATTGGTGTTCTTGATCTTGAATACAAATATCTTCTCATGGACAGACCCAAGTCCTTAGACTAGACGTATTTTGTCTTCCTTGAACTCACCTCTGATTAATACATCCGTTGAAGTATAAAAAAAGTTTTTATTCTTTTTTTTGTAACATCCGCTCATCAGGATTTATGGCCGTCTAAGGTCTTTGGAATCCAACTCATTGTTTAGAAATTGTACTAGTACAAACTGACCAGAAAGTCATAATTTCTTTTACCATCTTTTAAACCTCAAATCTGATCAGGGCGAGACAAATAAACCAAAAAAAACATGAATATAATGTGGCATTCCGTAATACAGTAATTAGAAACTTTGAGTCCCTTTAATAGGACAATATATGACTCAATCGTCCAAATTCGATCATTTTTGTGATGATTTTTTACATCATTAATATAAAGACGAGGAGCTTTCAATCCTTTTGGATGATTTTCAACTCAGAATGTTAAAGATGAGAAACTTCAATCTCTAGATGAATTCAAATCGAAAAAGTAAAGAAGAGAGACTTCAATATTTAGGATGAGTTTAACTCGGCAAAGTAACGACGAGAAAATCCGATCTCTAGAATAAGTATTAAGGAGGCATGTTAAAGGCGAGAGATTTCAATCTCAAGTATCAGTTCAACTCTACAAAGTAAAGACCATGGACTTCAGTCTCTAGGATGAGTTCCACTCGGAAAAGCAAAGACAAGGGACTTCGTCTCTCGGATGAATTTTCACTCAGCACATTAAAGATGAGGTACTTCATTCCCTAGGAGGAGTTCAATTCATTCTTCTCTTTCACACTTTGAACTTCACTGATTTATGCATATTGGGTGAAATTCATCGAGACAATCTTTGATGGTCAATTCATTTGTATTTCCTTTTTGCATTGTACGCGTCTTTACTTATAGTATCGCTTAAGATTCATCGAGTTCAAGGATCACATCACCGCTTCTCCTGAAGAAGATGGCTTAATTTGCTAGATGCTCGATTTGACTAGTTTAGTGATCTTGTAAGGCCCTTCCTAGTTTATACCAAGTTTTTCATCTCTTCATTCATTGGTGTTTTGGAACACCTTTCAAAAAACAAGGTTGCGGAGTTTCAAAGGTCTAGCACAAACCTTTTGTTGTAGTAGCTTGTTGCAATACTTTGGTATTTTTTACTCGAAGAAATGATGATCTTGCCTTTCTTCTATTTTTCAAAGTTATTAATGAACATCTCCTTGTTGAGGGCAACATGTTGGGGTATTTTGGACCTAAAAGTACTAGAGAGGTTAAATTTGTCTGGTGTCATTCTTTCTACTTTGTATGCTAATTAAAACAATGTCTTCCATGTCTCTCCTTGTGGAGTTCTTCTATGTGTACACAAAAGAACATCGAACTTATTTTCCCAATGGTCTTTCTTGAAATCGAGATTTTTTTGATAAATTCAATTATTACTTTATTGGATGATTCACCTTGCATATTCCCTTGAGCGTATTGTAATGTTAATGTGTTGAGGCAAATTTTCTATATATCAAAGAAGCATTGGAACTTGTTTGAATTAAATTGCCCACATGTATCAGTGAATTTCACATGAAATACAGTGTTTGAAGATAACATAACTCCAAAAAAAATTATGGGTGACGAGTCTCTAAGAGGAGGGAATGGGTGATGATTCTCCAAAAATGAAAGTGGATGACGATTCTAAAGGCAAGGAGAGAGTGGGTGATGAATTTTAGAGAGGAGGGAGTGGGCGACAACTCTCTTCCTAAATAGTGGTTGATGTTAGAGTGGGCAAGGAGAATAATAGGCGGCGTCTCCTTGATCGAGAATGTGGGTAATGACTCTACGTGTAAGGAGGGAATGGGCGATGAGGAAGTGCTCGAGATGAGCCCACCTAAATTCGGAGCTGTCCAAACTAAGTTACCTATGAATGTACTGAATGACATGATTCGGCCAAGGACTAGGGTCTTCAAGGGTAGTGCCGGTCCATTTGAGGCCGACCAATAAAGGAGTAGGCTAGTTATACAGTTTTCTTCCACTAGGTGCCCTGAAGAGTATAGGAAGGACATTTATGTACACTTCCTTGATGGGAATCCATACAATTGGTGGTAAATCCATGGTATATCAACTCCCTCAGACTTATCATTTTGCTTGTCCTCAAGCAAAGAATATTACTATCTGAAAAAGGTTTGAAATCGCAGGGACTCGCAAAATATTTAACTCACTACTATCACCTCTGCAATGTTACAGCCACATCAAATAAATGCTAACCTCAAAGGTACTATATATATATACTTTATCCTAGCTTTGCAACCAAATATATTCTACCAGAAACTTAGCTAATACTATCTGACTCACCCCTCTACTAACCTCATATCTTACATATAAAAAGGTGGACACTATACCTTGGGAGTATCGATCAAATGACACGTGGACTCTTACTCCAATAGGTATCTGAGTATACATGTAGTCTTATTCTGGTTTCTTTTCTCCCTATTTCTCTCTTTTCTGAATCTTTTTTTTCTTATCTTTTTATTAATCCAATAAATCAATGACGCTGATGCAAACCATCTTGTTCATCTTTTTTTTTTGAAAAGTTAGGTGAATAATGAGGTTATCGGTAATGTATTTACCCCTTGCTTCCAACGATGTGTAATCATTCCTTTCTGAATTAGAATAATGGGGTCATAGGAAATTTCCTACCCCTCTGCATATTTCAGGAAATCATCTCAATCTTTATTTTTCTTTTTTTTTGGATGTCGAAGAGAGGAGAGAAGGAAACCAAAACACACAAACTTTTATCTTTCAAACCTGAAAGAGAAAATTGATCCAGTGTATACCAAGCCCCAAGAAAAACAAATTAAGTTCAATTAGGTTGGAGGTTGGAGTTCAGCTTCGGTTCATTCAAACATTCTCATTAAGTATGGATATGACCTGCATTTGATCAACTTTGGTATCTCTAGTACACTCTGCAGTCAGTAAATCTAAAAATGGTGCTATAGATTGTTAGATAATAAGTAAAAATTGAAAAAAATCATAATCTCTTTCTTGACTCTATAAAAACTAAATAAAAACACATAAAATTTAAACACAATATCAGTAACTACCTCTCTCATATTTAAACAACATTGTCCCAAGTGTTATACAGTCCCAGATTAGTGAAGAAAAATAAATCATAAGTAAAAATGTAACAAGGTTTCGCGAATATACTTGCCTTTGATGTGAGTGTCGATCAACACAATTAGGTGGCGATCGATACTTGTGATGCTCTGTCGATCGACACTGGCCAATTTTCGTCAATTGATGCTGGTATATCAACTCATTTTCCCCGGGTCTTCTTCTTTTTTACAATGAACAGTGATGCTGCTACAGTGTCAATCGACGATGGTGCTACAGTGTCGATCGACGATGATGCTAGTCGTTGGACACTGTTCTTTTTTTTACCTGAAATAAAATAAATCTGATAATTAGTAAAAAAACATAAATTGAAACTAATTTAAAATTTATCTAATAGTGGGTTGTCTCCCAGTCAGCGCTTATTAGTCTGGATGAGAATGAGAACTTGCTTCAAAACAAGTCTCAATGTCTAATTTCTTAAGTTTCATCACACTTTTTGTGAAAGCCTTCATAGACTCGTCTCCTTTGTCTATCATCTCATCAAGAAAGAGTACTCGATTCTTTACAAATTGCCATGAGAAGCATATGATGCACACTCTGGATTTCCGGACACCATCTGAGAAGTGAGGAATCAATGATAACTGAGGACCGCCCTTAGACCTTTTTCTCTTCTTTCAATTATTCCTCTCCCCCCCCCCCCCCCCCCCCCCCCCCAAGACTTGTTTGATCTACTGGTGGTGCCTCCGTTAGAAAGATTTCGACACACTTCAAAATCCTTTTGCTCTGATATGCGATGGATGTCGATCGATAATTGTACTAAAGAGACCTTTTTGACATCATCTTCTACACCTAATATTTTTCTGAGAAACAACTGAAGGCAGAGAATCGTCTACTATCCCAATGCAGTATCCTAGATGCTCACTTATGTCGGGTTGAATAGGTAATTCTACTTCAGAAATAGCGATGGGAACCACAAAATTCAAAGGATCATGTATCCTCTTCACACTTTTGTGAAAATCAGCAGCTTCTTCTGCGTAGATAGTTGGTCTCATATGTTAGTGGACAACAAGGTGTGAGGCCTCAAACTTGTACGTTCTTTTCTCAATCGGTTTCAGCTCAACCACGCAACTTCTCAATTCGCCCAACAATGTGTGTCGATCAATGTTGTCAAGTGGGCGACAATTGAGGCTATCGTGTGGGTGGCGATCGATGACATCGGCTTGGTGTTGATCGATGCTTGCTTTTGGTGAAATTTCCAGATCTTTTCACATAGTGTGTCGTATCCTCTAGCTCTAAGAAATAATCCGCAATGATCTCTCTTTTTAAATCAAAAATTTCAGGGATTGCAAGAGGTGTCGATCGAAAACAAGAGGTTGTGTTGATTGATACTAAGGTCGGGTCACCAATATCAGCTCCTCCACTCTACTCAGCTCTCCAGATCCATGTTGTTCATCATCCTCTACCATATATCTCATAACAGATTCGATCCCGATCTCTAGATTTGTTGGAGCATCATAGAGAAAGTTGTTGAGGAAGGCGTTTGTGATGTCATTCCAGGTATAAAGCGATTTGAATTGTATAAATTGGTATAAATCAGATTTTATAAAAATCATTTCGGATATGACCGAGTTGCTGCCAAGGCGGGGTCCTGGACGCCGCTTAGACCGATTTTTAGAACCTTGCAATTACTAATTAGATGTCTAAGTCATATTTTTCAACTGTCGCATGCGAACAAGGAATGAGCGTCAATCGATACTATTGACTTAGTATCTATCGATGCTTCCTTAGACAAGCATTAATGTGCTAATCAATATGTTTACTAAGTTAACTAAACCAGTTGTCGCATGAGCCTAACAACCAAGCTCAGAAGGATTCAGTTCAGGTAATAGACAATGCTCTCGCATGCGTCTATCTATCCTATGATTAGGTCTCTAGTTAATTACTCTAGAAACAAGTAGTAAGAACAATCATGTGAAGGATACAATAAAAAAACCCTAGCAGTTTTATGATTCAAAAGAACATTAAAATCTCTAAAAAACCTAAACCTAGCAGTGGATCTACTTAGACATGATAATTGTCACCGAATTCATAGAATGAATAGATTAATAGATATAAAGTAAAATAAAAAAAAAAACAAAAACCAAAGGATTTCCAAGAGGAATCTGAAGGAGTTCATCTCTTATCTCCAACCCTAAGAGAAAATCTAAAACAAAGGAATAAAAAGCATAACCTAAACAATGGCTTATAAAACACATAAATAAGGTTTTAAGTCAGCCAAGTGTATTCTGGTAACTTGTGGTGACTTATGTACCTTAAACGGTCTTGAAATAGACTCGGTCTGTCTTCTGACATCAATGTCGATTGACACCAAGAGGTATGTGTCGATCGACCCTACTTCTCAATCTCGACAGCTTCCTCTCACGAGTTAGGTACCACTCTTCAGTAAAATGAGCATAACTTTAGATATAACGGTCAGATGGACCTCAAAATGGTGGCATTGGAAAGCTAACTCAAATCTCTATTTTGTTTTTAAATATTAGCTGTCTTAAAAATATTATCTCAATAGCACTTTGGCAAAGTTTCCATACATAACTAAACGTATGACGCGTCTGCACAGTTTTACATCTCAAAAGGCTCCAAAATCACCAAATTTCTTCAACACGTACCTGAACCTAAAAAAACTCTAAAACAGACTCCAAACCCATATAATAGATTCTAAATAGAACATACACCATGGATTAAAAGTGGTAAATTCTATGGTATATCAGGGAGCCGATTTGAGGTGTGGTAGTAAGGACTACGATGCAAAGAATTGTAGCGAGTAGGATTATAGGGGATCCAGGGGAACCATAAACAAAGTTACTTGCCACAAGTGTGGTAAGCCTGATCACTTCACAAGCGAGTGTCACAGTCATCCCAGTAGTTGGGTGGTTTAGTCGGGAAACCGCAGAGGAAGTGAATCACAATGTGGGGCTAGTAGGCTGACTGTCACACCCATGTTTACGAATTGGCTACAAAGATTGGAGAACCCAGTAACCTCACGGCCATCATTGGAAAGCCTATTACGCAAGTTTGTTCAAATACTGCATGACCCCCCCCCCCTTCTTGCTTGCTTAGATAGACACTTAGCCTTAGAGGAATATGTAAGAACTATTGATGCATGACCCCCCCCCCCCCCCCCCCCCCCTCTCACGATCAGACCTCCTCCTAGCCATACAGAAATTGAGCCAGCAATGAAGAAGAAAAACATAGGAGGTAAATTTTATGTCTCAGGAGTAGAAATTTCTAAAAGTGCAGGCCCCTCAAAGGGTCCCATCACAAGTATGTTGAGTATTTAATTTATTCTTCTACTTGCATAAAAATTAATTGTTTAGAATTTGGTTAGTATTTTGTGTTGGTATTGTTGATTGGGATACTGTAGCAGGAACCTTACATCTTGTTGGCAAACCCCACACATGTATTGTTCGACTCGGGAGCAACACATAGTTTTGTGACTCTCGAGGTAGCTGCCCAAATTTTGGATTCTTTTGTGGTTGATAGGATCAAAACATGACAATCTTGACCGAACCCTTCAAGCAAAATAGTATATCAAGAATGTTTGGGTTGCATATTGTACAAGAATTCATGATTAAGCTGGTAATGGTTCGAACCAACATGAAAAAGGTAGAGGAAGTATGCAGACCAGTCAAGAAAAGAGATCAAAAAGAATTTGAGTAATCATGAACAAAGATGATATATATCTAAAGGGCAAGATAGTATCATGTGAAATGGGAGTATTATGGTAGAGTAAAGTAAGAAAAGACCCAGCGATCATTCGACCGACAAAAGGGATTGTGGAGACCTTGAGGAGAACACTCAAGGAACAGTGATAAATAGAGTAAATAGATTATGGAGATGATTCGAGAATGAATGAACCATGTGAAATCAAGAATGGAAAGCATTCAAGATCAAGGGGGATGGTTGGGAATGTATCAAATTAGAACGAGTTCAAAATTGGGAGTTACGAAGGAGACACAAAGATAACAAAATATGTAATAAATAGGATTAGAACATCAAGGTGAGAAATTATACATCTGAGAATTCGAGGATGAATTCTATCAAGGGGAGGGGAGAGAATGTAGTCTTCCCGAATAAGTGAAAATGGCCAAGACCGATAAGTCAGAAAATACAAGGAATTCAGAGCTAAGATTTTTGGAATCCAAGTATCTTGAGATGAAGGCGGTTGGACCGAGCAAGAATTGAGATGGCTCGGGTAATTCCCATTTTGGTTGAGAGGTCTGAAATGGTGGATGAGTCGCGAGCGATCTGGTCGATCGAGGTGTTTTGATCGACGAAAGGCATTTGGAGCACTTCAACATTGTTTTTTAAGAGAAGTTCAATTTTAAGATTTGATACACATGAGGAGGTGGTGATAAATGATTAGTCAGAAGCATGACGTTTTAGAAGCATGTCGTTTCCAAAGCATGACGTTTTTGGAAGAACGACGTGTTAATAGAATGTTATGTTGGAAAACATAATAAGTCAGAAGCATGACGGGATAGAAGTGTAACATGTTAAAAGCGGATTCAGAGGAAATCTGAAGTTGGACAAAAACCTTAATTTTGGCTCTAAGGAATGTTTTTTCGAGGAAGCCAAAGGATTGAAAAATATTAATGTCAAGGGTCGAAATAAGACGAATGGACTGGGAAGCCTTAGGTGGCGCGGTCTGGGACAGTACACATCACCTGGCAAGGGAACTGACACATGGACTGAAACATGATGCAGTCAAGGAGTGGCAGTCGGGTGATGCAAGCGGCCAACCATCTGCGTGGCGCAATACATGCGACCAGTGCATGCAGGCGGCCGACTGGCTGGACATGTGGTCCGGTGAAGCAGATAGCCTAGGAGTTTTGTGGATCAATGCATGCGGCCAGTACATGCAGATGGCTACGTGGGAGCTGTGTGGCGTAGTGCATGAAGCCACTACATGCATACAAACATGTGGACGAGGTATGGCGTAGTGCATGCGGACATACATGTGACCGGCCACACAGCCTGAAATCATTAGTTAAAGCCTCCTATATAAACTAAGGCCACTTCTCTCATTTTTACCCATCCATTAACTTCAGAAAAATCTAAAAACGTGGGAAAGAGAGGAGGAGAGAAAGTAGGGAAGATATATAGTGTTTTAGAGAGTTTAGTCGAGTTTCAAGGTCCGGTCTCCACCGGGAAGTCCCTAAGTTTTTGGCCAACATATAGATAATGTTTTGTTTGAGTTGAGAGTTGTTCAAGGGAGGCCATACAAAGGTAGGCACACCTTATGAGATCAGTTCAGAAGGGAGGCTACTTGAGAAGGTTGGGAAAGGGTTCGAGTCGCAAAAGTCAGAAAATGGGTCAAGGCCACGTTCAGCCAAAGCACTATGAGTTATGATCAATTGTTTGTTGACCGTTTTATTGCAGGTTCCCGTTAGTTGAAGTTAAATCATAGCAGGAGGTCGGGTCTAATTTAGTAACGGTTTGATAAGAAATGAGGTTAATGAAATGTGATTGATTGAATTATCTAACCGCGTGATAGTTAATATAATATTGAGCTGAATATTAACTGAAATGCTTGTTTGATAAAAATAAGTAGTTATCTAAGAGACATGTTGAGTGGTTAGCATTTCGATTAAGTTGCATGGTTATTTAATGAATAATGAATGCTTAGTTAAATAAATATCTTTAAGTTGTGGATTGTTAAGTATTTTGGAACTTAAGTCCTTAGGCTTGTTTTGGAATAAGTATGTATGATCATTACAATTAATACTAGGAACCTTGAGTTTGTAACTAAGTTCTAGTATTAGTAATGGTTTGGCCATATAGCATGGGTGTAGCCCACAATGTTAGGCATGTATAGGGGTGAGTTAGTGTTCCTCTAGACCTTGTACCGAACAGGTTCAAGAAAACCATTTATTCGCTGGATCAAGAAGACTCAGAGGAACGGGGTCATGGCCTATGTCTGAGTGTTACACGACGGCATAACAGTTGGCAGTGACCCGAATGACAGGGGATTTCTCGTGGTAACCCGAATGACTGTGGGCCGCGATCGGTTGAAAATTCCTACATATTGACTTTGTTATTTTAAGTTTGGATATTGTCGAGGATTAAAGTGAAACCTAATGTCACCAAGGCCCTAAAATTAGTTAAGGTCTGAGTGTAGGTGGTTTGAAAATCTAGGGCTGGGACTTCGGTTATCCGGATCGGTTCCGGATAGGATCCGTTCGATTTCGGGTAAATCGGTTATTTAGAAACTGTTATCCAATGAGTACTTGGTCGACTTACGGTTCGGTTTCGGATCGGTTCCAACCAGTTCCGGGTCGGTTCGGTTATACAACTTTAGACCCAAAATATTTTTTTTTCTATTTTTATTTTATTTTTTATATTTTAAAAGAAAAAATAAATATGAATTGTATATATACTATTAATATGTATTGCATTACAACAATATTGGAGTGGTCTAGTGGTATTGTACATGATATTTCGCTACTCCAACCTGGGTTTTTACCCAAACCCGACCTGATACCCGTGGATATTTATAAAAATATCCATCAGGTAAAATCCTATATACCGAAACCAAACCGTTCCATATCGGGTCGGATCCGGTTAAAAAGTCTCAGCCCTAAGCAAATCATTAGCAGTTATCATTTCATAACTTTAAATGTCTTGCTATTATTTTTCTGCTGCACACTTCTGATATTGATTATATTATGTAATCCATAGAACTAATGTTACAATTATTATTTAGTGAACCTCACCGTAGGTTGATTATTGTTTGGGGTGGTTTAGCAAGAGTTTGTGCATGCTATGTCGGTGATCATGACCCACTGAGTAATATTAGATTACTCACTCCTTACTTGTTTTTTGTCAGATCGAGTCAGCATGTACAAGACACGGGGAGTTAGGCCGGCTAGTGCAGTGTTGCGCATCTTTTTGCTAAAGAACGTTTTGAGAATGTAAGTATGTACTTTTGCTTCTTCGGTATGCCAGAACCTATATATTATGTTGTGTTTTGCGAACCATAAACTCCATCCATTCCAATTTAGATGAAGTTTTAGTTTAAAACACACATGTTAAAAAAAATTATTTAAAGCATTTGATTACAAATAAATAATGTTATTTTTCACCAATGGATAGAAAGAATCACACGTTAACTAAAAATAGTGTTATTTTCAGTAATTATTTTATTAGGTTTTTACATTAAAAGTCTCAAATTTTCATATAAATTGAAACACATAATATTTTCTAAAACTTCATCTAAATTGAAACGGAACGAGTAATATATACTTTAAATAAAGGAAGGTTTTGTGTAATAGCTTGTTGTTACTGTTATTAGCTTGTCCAGCTAACACAATATTAGACTTTAGATATGGGTTGAAAAAACTTAAACCTTAATTTAACGATACGTATTTGTGGATGAACTGGTCTAAACCATCATATTATGTTTTCAGACACTAGCCGTATCGTCCCTAAGCCTTTGTAACATTTCTAAATTTTGGTATTGGTCGGTCAATCTTTCATGTTTTGGTTTGATTGTTATAATTCTAACCGCCGAACTCTATAGTTGATGTCTTGAATAGTGAGTCACTTGTTTGGCCACAGTGGATCTTGACCCCAAGTGAATACTAGTGGCCAGGAGAATCTGGGTATTTACTTTACATGATCAACTAGAATTAGGCGTGGAAACATTCCGAAATATAATCATATCTATATTATTATATTATTAAAGTAGAAGTACTTTAAGATTTTGTTTGGAAACATAGATAGTGAGGATTGTTTGGATACATGGATAGCAGTATTAAAAATATTTTCTTTTATTTACAAACTTAGCCTTTACATTTACAATAAATTAAGTACTTTATTTTTATATTTTTTTATTTACAGATTCTGCTACTGCATTTAAAATAAATTTAAATTAAATAATTACAATTCCAAAGTTTATACAGAAAACTGTATCAGAATGAATTTAAATTATACATCACATTTTGAACAAACATGCATACAGTTTTCTGTATAAACTTTGGAATTGTAATTATTTAATTTAAATTTATTTTAAATGCAGTAGCAGAATCTGTAAATAAAAAAATATAAAAATAAAGTACTTAATTTATTGTAAATGTAAAGGCTAAGTTTGTAAATAAAAGAAAGTATTTTTAATATTGCTATCCATGTATCCAAACAATCCTCACTATCCATGTTTCCAAACAAAATCCTAAAGTACTTCTACTTTAATAATATAGATTCATTCTGATACAGAACTGTATACAGAAAAAAAAAACAGATCGATCACATCATATAAAATATATACTAAAACAAGTTATATGTTGAAAACAAAAATCATTTTTATCAATCCACAAAATTCCAAAACTCTTCATATATATATATATATATATATATATATATATATATATTAGATAAACTTTAAATATTCAACCACTATATCCATGTGGCTACCTTTATTGCCAATAGTTCACATTTATTTTGTTCTATAAATGCTTGATCTCGAGGAACGTATGTATATCTTTTACTATACTTTACGTATACAACATATATGATTTCACACCTTTGTTGGGTTTTTGTCGATTTAACAAACTGTATATATCTTATTAAAGTGGAAGTACTTTAGGATTTTGTTTGGATATAAGAATAGCAAAATTAAAAAATGATAATTGTTTGGATACAAACATAATAAATCGTTAAAACCTGTGAATTTTAAGATTAGATGGGCTTACGTTTTTCCCAAAAAAATGACAACAATCATCAACCTACCTCTACCAGATTATTGGGCCTAAATAATAAACCACACATTATCTTTCTTAACTACATTGCCACATTGCCATAATTTGTCGACATAATTACTTATCAAAGAGGAATATTCTACTATATTGGACTAAGTTACTTTTTTTAAGGATCGTATATATTTGTTTCGCTGGGAGTTTTCTCCTCATTAAATCCACGATCCCAAGAATATCTGTTCATTTAAAACAAGATCACAATCTTTTTCTCCACGCAAATATATATATGCAAAAATATGAAAAATCAAATTTTATGCAAACATATATACTAAAGTATTCGTTTTTTTCATGGTGTTCCAAGTGCATTAAATACAATAACAATCATATGATAGCAAAGAACTTTGATCATACTTTATAAAACCCAATATTTTATAATTAAGTACAAGTTGATAATTATTATTGTCAAAGAAAACACCCGCCCAGTTGGGCGTATCAAGATCTAGTCTATCTTATTAAAGTAGAAGTACTTTAGGATTTTGTTTGGAAACATGGATAGTGAGGATTGTTTGGATACATGGATAGCAGTATTAAAAATAATTTCTTTTATTTACAAACTTAGCCTTTACATTTACAATAAATTAAGTACTTTATTTTTATATTTTTTTATTTACAGATTCTGCTACTGCATTTAAAATAAATTTAAATTAAATAATTACAATTTCAAAGTTTATACAGAAAACTGTATGCATGTTTGGTCAAAATGTGATGTATAATTTAAATTCATTCTGATACAGAACTGTATACAGAAAAAAAACAGATCGATCACATCATATAAAATATATACTAAAACGAGTTATATGTTGAAAACAAAAATCATTTTTATCAATCCACAAAATTCCAAAACTCTTCATATATATATATATATATATATTAGATAAACTTTAAATATTCGACCACTATATCCATGTGGCTACCTTTATTGTCAATAGTTCACATTTTTTTGTTCTATAAATGCTTGATCTCGAGGAACGTATGTATATCTTTTACTATACTTTACGTATACATCATATATGATTTCACACCTTTGTTGGGTTTTTGTCGATTTAACAAACAAAATCTATCTTATTAAAGTGGAAGTACTTTAGGATTTTGTTTGGATATAAGAATAGCAAAATTAAAAAAAGATAATTGTTTGGATACAAACATAATAAATCGTTAAAACCTGTGAATTTTAAGATTAGATGGGCTTACGTTTTTCCCAAAAAAATGACAACAATCATCAACCTACCTCTACGAGATTATTGGGCCTAAATAATAAACCACACATTATCTTTCTTAACTACATTGCCACATTGCCATAATTTGTCGACATAATTACTTATCAAAGAGGAATATTCTACTATATTGGACTAAGTTACTTTTTTTTTAAGGATCGTATATATTTGTTTCGCTGGGAGTTTTCTCCTCATTAAATCCACGATCCCAAGAATATCTGTTCATTTAAAACAAGATCACAATCTTTTTCTCCACGCAAATATATATATGCAAAGATATGAAAAATCAAATTTTATGCAAACATATATACTAAAGTATTCGTTTTTTTCATGGTGTTCCAAATGCATTAAATACAATAACAATCATATGATAGCAAAGAACTTTGATCATACTTTATAAAACCCAATATTTTATAATTAAGTACAAGTTGATAATTATTATTGTCAAAGAAAATACCCGCCCAGTCAGGCGGGTCAAGATCTAGTTGCTGATTAAAGTAAGTATTACTCAATGTAAAGTCTTCGTTTAGGTAGTGTCGTCCAGTGTAACTTACAATGGGAGAATTTTTAATGCAACCAAAGATTTCATGAAACGAACAGTTAAGACACTCGAGTGCAGACAGAGAAATGAACAAACTTCAAACACTGAACCCAAGTTCTAGCAAGGATGAACTCTGCTTTATATGTTGTTACCTCTATAGTATCTGCCAATCGAGCCCCATATTCCCCAATACTGTAGCCGTTATATAAGAAAGGAATATCAAACGTCGAGGAATACAATTAAATCTGTAAAAGTTTTACCTACCTCAACTCTTTTGACCTCTTAACATATAACCGATGCAGATTGGGCAAGGTCTCAAACTCTTAGAATAGCTGTGTGTGGACTGGTAGAAAGACGATTTTTATCTGTAATAATTTTAAAAAGTTCCAAAAGAAACACACATGGTAATAAAACTAAGGGGGATCTCACAATTCTACCTCTGTCAGTTTGCAAAAATCCTGGCCCCAAAGACATCAACAGATATCTCAAACTAGTACTGGCGAACGGGACTTCTCGACACCCTTCTGTGACCAGACCTTCCATGAGGAGAGCGGGACCTGCTTCGATCACGACCCTCTCTCCCACTCGTGGAACTCCTGTCATATGGCTTTCTATGATCTCTACCACGGTCTCTGTGTCTCTCCCCATCTCTGTCTCGATCCCGATCACGGTGTCTTTCTCTTTCCCTGGAACCACTCCTCCTACTCTCGCTTTCCCTCTCCCTCGGTTTCCTCTTATCATTTGTTTCTTTTCCCCTGACTACCCTTTCTTCTTCCTTCCCTTTATCTTTAGCAGCCTGCAATTAAAATATAAGCGTCGGTATCCCCATCTTATTAAAAAAAATTTAGTTGCATGAAGGAGGATTTAAAGTAGTCATTCAGAGACTTACTTTTTGTTCTGCAAGAAAATCCCGGACCATGCCATAGCCAACATGTTGTTTCCCAGTGACATGAGACTGAGCCCTATCTACAGCATCATTAGCCACAAGGAATGAACCACAAACCTCACACAGTGCCATCTTCTTCTCATGTACCATCGCTAGTGCCTTCTCATTTGGACGTTGTAACAGCACTGCTTTCTCAGCATTAAGTGCTTCAACCTACCAGAGTAGCAAAAAGATAAGCCCGCAGTTCACAAGACTAATGAACATAGTAAAGGTGTCACATATAATGTAACTGCAAAGAGGGAGAAATCAAGCAGATCACGATATAACAAGATTCACCATGCTAGTTAAAACTTGAACACTCAGCACTATCTTGAGCCTCTTAAAAACTCAAAAGCATGGTAACGTATGAAAGAATAGTACCTTCCTCATTAGTGCTTCAGCTTCATCCACTTTGCCTTCTTCGCCAAGTGCTTCCACTTGTTCCAGAAGGCTCTTAATATTCTCTTCCAAAACAGATAACTGTTCAGCTTTTTCTGCAGATAGAGTAGGCGGTGGAGGAGGTTCAACCTCTTGTGCAAGACGTTCCCGTCCACGCCTTACCTTCCTGTCAAGATCATTCACCTGTAACCAATTCCAAATCAAGAAACCAATACTAAAGAAGAAGAAATAATAGGAGTGGGAAGCATTACACACCAACTTCTCGCAAAACTGAACAAGCTCAGCCTCGAATATAGGAACATAGGAATCATGCCTCGGAGAGTTCTCGAAGCTGAAGCCAAAAACACAAAGATTTAGACTTATGGAGATCACTGAGTAAAAAAAGTCAGCTCTTAAGTAGGTATAAAATTAACCTCTACAGAGAACATTGATGGACGATTAGGCAGGAACGATTAAAAAAATATGCAATATAACCAATAAAATGCAATTACATGGAAGCCACTGATGCTATAAAGAGTAGAGTTCTACAATGCTAAACATAATGTAGATTCCAGTGAAGCCTCCCTAACCTCTCTTTCAACTTTGGATCATGAATTCTCGAGCATGCTCCTGAAAAGAAAACACAAATGAAGCTAAGACAACGGCATAAAAAATTCAGGCAAAGCAGCAGTGAAGTTGGCGACAAACCAAGATCGCTTTTGGTGTTGACGAAGAGGTCATGCGGACAAAATCGAACCATGTAGAATGCACAGACCTCTCTGTCATCCCACTTAATCTCCTTAAACCCTCTTCTCTCTTCGTCCGTCAGATTACGAGCTGCCAATTCCAGAAAAGTAAAACGTTTACTTATTGGCTGATTAAACGAAAATTCACCCAAAAAGAAGTTATCGAGGTCCAAACTAGATTCGAAAACTCACCAGCACCCATAAGTTCGTCCAGCAGGGCTCTTTGAGCGTCCATGGCGGATTACGAATAAATCGAATTCGAGAAGGTGACCAACCAAAGGAGTGATGATTAGGGTTTCCTTCGCCACCAGATTGGCAAACGCCGTCGTCTACCGTAAACTGTATTCACAATAGAAATACATCCTAGATAATTTTTTGTCACAAAATAGTATTTATGGAAAAAAATAATTAAAATAAATTTTATTAGGTGTTTAAATATATATTTATGTTCTTAGGTTTAACTAGTTCATCCTTATAATTTAGAGTTATGTAGTATAATTTTGTAAAAAAAATTAAACTTTTAAAAATAAAAATAAATATTTAAAAATATCTTATTATATAAAGTAAACATTGTCTCACTCGTGGTTGAGACACGTCATCAAATAAGTAAACTAAAGAGTGACACATGTCCTTCCCTCATATTCACAAAGACTCGATCTTACCTGTTGGGCTAAAACCAATCTTGGCCCGTTAGCCGCATCTTTGCTTTCCGAGTTCAGGCCACCGCCTCTTACCAGAAGACGGTGTAAGTTACGTCCTTATTCACTCCACTAAATTACGGCCTACACTATAAATAAGGAAGTAAGTTTCTATGAAATTCATCACGTTACCACTCTCAGTCACTTTATATAATAAGATGTTGTATGGAGATTTCATTTGTTCTTAATCCCTCCTCTCTATTCATATCTGTTCCACATTCCTCTCTCCCTTAAAATAGTCCTTCATCACCAAAATTGCAAAGAAAGGACAAGAGATAAAAAAATCTTCTTCACACCAAAGAGAGACCTAAATTTTTAGTTTCTTCAATCAATGAAATTCACTCAGCCAGAAAGATTGAAACGACTCCATAACTTCACCTTACCTTTGTCTCCTCGAGGTCAGACCATCCTCATGTCCTACTTCTTCGCCGCCCGATCGGCCGCTCAGAGATCTCCCGATGATTGCTGGATGAGGAGAGTCTGATGATCCTGGAATGGCAAGCTAAGGCTTGATCTTGTGAGCGATGGGAAACCTTTCGTTTCCATATATTTTATGGAAACCAAAGGTAACAATTACCCAACGTTTACATTCTCTAGTGTCTTCTCAGACGATTTTTTCTTACCAGCGAATGAAACCAAAGAGCGTTACGGAAGACGGATGAATTGAAGAAAGCACTTCAATGTGCTCATTAAGAACAACTCCCCAATCCTCACACGATTTTTAAATAAATGCATCTCCCATCATTTCATTGTGTCAACTTTCAATTATAAATAGTTAACTCTCATTCTTTGAAACTCATCAGTTCAAACCTTTCAATCATTACCATTTCTACACTCCCAGTGATAAGAATGTAAAATAACTCACTCTTGGGGGCAGGGGAAGGAGAAACGTAAGGCTTGAACTCCGGCAGCATGGTGGTGGTAGTGGCGGCAGCACTGGATATGGTAGCATCCAGAGGAGGAGTAATGTCGTTAAACTTATCAAAAAAAGAAGAATTAATGTCGTTAAGATTGATCATGGGGTAAGGATCATAGTCAAAGGAGTGAGGAGCTTTGGTCTCTGAAGCGGTGGAGGTAGAGATCCGACTGCCATTGTGATTCTCTTGCTTACTCATGATTAAAGACTCGATGTTACGTTAATACGATTCGTGATTCTTCCTCTTCTTCTTTCGATAAGATCTTATGTTAATTGTGGCTTCACACAAAAAAAAAATCTTCTTTTTTTCATTTAATTTATTTTATTTTTGGTTAAGTACTTAAGTGTTATGATTTTTTTCTACAATTCATTATTTTCCAAGTGTTACGAGCATTTACAGGCGTAGGCGTAGACACTGGCTTTAGACATGTGAGTTGTGACGAAGATGCAAGCAAATGCTCAAAGTCTTAATTTTTTTTTTTACATTTTTCCTTCATATTGAAAGGTCCCATAAAAATAAATCATAAGAATTTTACCAGTAAAATATGAAAAAATCATATAGTTAAGGTTCATTTTAATATTTTGAATAGGGTCAACCGAAAATTAGAGCTGGTCCGAACATGCATATAGAATTTGATTGCGTATGTATATTTTCTCTACATTTTAACTTGGATTTTTATCTTTATATTTTTCATTATAAACCGTTGTTTTAGATGTTGTAATTTTTTTTGTAAAACATACCAATTTAAAAATTTATGAAGTGACCATTTTAAAGAGAATGTCTCAAGTGTTCGCGTGTCCTAACAAAAAACAAACACATAGTCAAAAATATTGTAATTTCAAATTAGATCGGAAACACAGAAAATTGATAACGAGAAAAAGCTCTACTTTTTTTAATTAGATTGAAAACAAAAAAAAATAAGAAATTACTTTCTTAAAAGATTGAAGTGAAGTGAGAGAAGAGAGTCTTTTTTCTTCTTAAACGTATTTATTTCAATTTATTTCTCCACTTGACATTCTGTTTTATTCTTTTGACTTTGTAGCTAAAAGTAACAAAATATAACGGGTCATATCATGAAATTAGATGGTCTCTGATTAGAGTATTGACTCACTTTTCCATTTTCAACGTACAGTAAAATAAATATTTTTTCAAGTGTGGAGAAGATTCAAAGATATCATATGAAATGGTTTAAAGAAAGACAGAGCAGCCATGCAATGCCTTTGTTCTGACCAGATATAAGCACAAGCTTAACTTATATGAATATTTGAATCCATGTATGTAGTTTTTGTACTCATTAGTCTTTAAACAAATGGATAATTTCATGAATATGTGGAACAACAAAGATGATTTCCAAACTATTTATTCGTTTACAAGTACTTTG
The DNA here is from genome assembly GCA_905132885.1 of Moricandia moricandioides. NCBI lineage: Eukaryota > Viridiplantae > Streptophyta > Magnoliopsida > Brassicales > Brassicaceae > Moricandia > Moricandia moricandioides. The sequence continues at coordinate 34,637 of CAJHQQ010001221.1, forward strand.
TCTAAACCACATACTACCTTTGAGTGAAAAGATGTTTTTAAGAATTAGAGTGTGGCTAAAATAGATGGAAGAAATAAGCTATTTCTGAAAGAGCTATCGTTCAATGTAGTTTTGTCAGATTACATTTCATCTAAGTTTTTGAAAATGTAAACACGTCACAAATTTTGTTAGTTTATATTTGATGATGTCTCAAAATAAACTATATAATGTATTTCATGTCTAAAAATATGTAATAATGGTATCTTAATGTAACTTAGAAAAGATACCAAATTAGAAACAATCGCAAAATATATAATAACAAACAAAACATCTGCAAATCTAATGAACAAACAAAACTACTTACAAAAGAAATTATAATTCAAACAAAAAGATATACCATATTCCGCGCGTAGCGCGGACCGACTACTAGTTAAAATATAAAAAAAACTATTTCGATTATTTTTTTTCTTGAGAACTATTTTTGTATCAAAGACTTTAAAAAAAATATTAAGAGAATTATCCTATGTTATATTAGATAGTTAATTATAATAAATGTATCAAAAGAAAAACATATTTTTATAAAAAAATAAAATAATTTATATATATATTAATAGTATTCATAAAAAAGAATATGTCAACATGTACAAAAAAACACCTAGTTTAGCATTACTTATTCAGTTAAACTAAACTTCTATACAATCTTTTACTTCCAATAAATATTTTTTATATAATGTATGTTGATATTATGTTAGTATCATTGTAAAAATACATTCAATCAAAAATACTATAACATTTGGGTTTACAGTTTATTGATTATTATTAAGGGTTTAGTGTTAAAAGAGATAAAGTTAAGTTACTAAATGTTTTATAAATATTTAAAGAAAAATTAGTTTAGTCTATTTTCATCATAAACTAAAAGTATTTTTGCAAATTGCATTAATCAAAAGTAATTGAAAATTGGTATCAAACTTATGCTAGAATTGAAAATTCTCCATATTATAATAGGGCAAATCTCTCACATATTTTTTTTTTTTGAATTACTATGAAGTTTGGGCCGAAGCCATAATCTCCCAGACCCGAAACCACATCATGTAATATTGGTTTGGTCCCACCTGTTTTTTTTTAAAAAAATGTGTGTGGCAAAGTAGTCATAAAAAATGAATGACTCTTTATTTTGGGAAATTCTAAAAAAAAAAAAATTTAAACTTTAACTCCAAAACTCCACCACATAACTCTAAGCCTAAGTATAGATTAGTTAACCCAAGAAATATAAATATATATTTACACACATTAAAAAAGTTTATTTTTATCATTTTTCTCCTTGAAGGTTAGTTTGGTGACAAAAACTTTTTTAGGTCGATCTTAGGATATTTCTTATTACAATATGTCGATGAACCATGTTAATAAGAATATTAATAATAGGGATGAAACGTATAATGATGCGACCTAGTGCTCATATATGAAGTTTTGGGTATGAAGAGCAATGAAATATCCAATGTATATATTATATATAAGATCCAAACCATTTTGGAGGTGTTACAAGTCCAAAAATGACCCAAAATACTTGTTTTATTTTTTGGTCAAAAAAAGTGACGTTGAAGATTAAGAGTCAAAATGTGTGAGATTTCCAACTTCTAGTCAAGTCTTATTTTTTTAATTGTTTTCTAATTTCAAGGTTTGAATAAACCTTTGTATTTCAACCTTTCATGTACTCTTGCCTATTATATAAAGGCCCCAGAGATCAATGAAATAAAATAAGTTTTGAGTTATATTTTTGGAATCTTGAGAGTGTTTCTTAGTTTTGTTTCTTCATGAACTTTTAGATCTGTCTTGGTGCGTCATATCCAAGGGATCAAACGATCTGTCCTGGTGCATTATATTTAGGGGGTCAACCTCGTTTTTGTCTAGGTGTGTCATGTCCTAGGGCATTGAGTTGGAATACTAGAAGCCTTCCGCATCCTCTGTGCGACCTAACGATCCACAGTAAATCAAGAGCTCCCGCATCTCTTATGTCATACCATTCGATCAATTGCCTTGTTTCTTTGGAGTTTCACATTCCATTGGAGTCAAGGATTATCCCTTACCAATTTCAGAGTGATCCTTTAATTAGGAAGCATCATTTGGTATTAGAGCCACTCTGAAAGCGGTATTCACTTTTTTATCCATCATTCTCGTATATCCATTTTCTACAAAAAAAAAAAGTTTTTTTTGTTTTTTTCTACAAATCTGCTGGATCATTTGGGAAGTATGTGTTCAAATTTTTCTTTCTTCGGAAATCATGATTTGAGGACAAATCTTTTTGAAGAAGACGAGTATAATGCGACCTAAGTCTCATATATGAAGTTTTTGGCATGAAGAGCAATGAAATATCCAATGGATATATTATATATATGGTCCAAACCATTTTGGAGGTGTTACAAGTCCAAGAATGGCCCAAAATATTTGTTTTATTTTCTGGTCAAAAAGAGTGATGAATTTTGAAGATTAAGAGTCAAAATGTGCAAGCTTTCCAACTTGTGGTCAAGTCTTATTTGTTTAATTATTTTCTAGTTTCAAGGTTTGAATAAACCTTTGTATTTCAACCTTTCATGTACCCTTGCCTATTATATAAAGCCTCATTGATCAATGAAATAAAATAAGTTTTGAGTTATATTTTTAGAATCTTGAGAGTGTTTCTCAGTTTTGTTCCTTCGAGAACTTTTAGATTTGTCTTGGTGCGTCATATCCAAGGGATCAAACCGATCCGTCCTGGTGCGTCATATCCAGGGGGTCAACCTCGTTGTCGTCTAGGTGCGTCATATCCTAGGACATTGAGTTAGAATATCAGAGGCCTTCTGCATCCTCTATGCGACCTAACGATCTATGGTCATACCATTCGATCCACCGCCTTGTTTCTTTGGAGTTTCATGTTCCATTTGAGTCAAGGATTATTCCTTACCAATTTCAGAGTGATCCTTTAATTAGGGCGTATCATTTGGTATCATAGCCACTCTGAAAGCGGTATTCAATTCTTTTATCCATCATTTTCATTTATCCATTTTCTATAAAAAAAGAAAAAAAAGAAATTTTTTTTCTACAAATCTGTTGGATCATTTGGGAAATATGTGTTCAAATTTTTCTTTTCTCGAAAAGCAAGATTTGAGGACAAATCTTTTTGAAGAAGAGTAGTATGATGCGACCTAATGCTGATATATGAAGTTTTGGGCATGAAGAGTAATGAAATATCCAATGTATATATTATATATAAGATCCAAACCATTTTGGAGGTGCTACAAGTCCAAGAATGGCCCAAAATACTTGTTTTATTTTCTGGTCAAAAAGAGTGACGTTGAAGATTAAGAGTCAAAATGTGCAAGCTTTCCAACTTCTAGTCAAATCTTATTTTTTTTAATTGTTTTCTAATTTCAAGGTTTGAATAAACCTTTGTATTTCAACCTTTGATGTACTCTTGCCTATTATATAAAGGCCTAATTGATCAATGAAATAAAATAAGTTGTGAGTTATATTTTTGGAATCTTGAGAGTGTTTCTTAGTTTTGTTCCTTCAGGAACTTTTACATCTGTCTTGGTGCGTCATATCCAAGGGATCAAACTGATCTGTCCTGGTGCGTCATATCCAGGGGGTCAACCTCGCTGTCGTCTAGGTGCGTCATATCCTAGGGCAATGAGTTGGAATACCAGAGGCCTTCCGCATCCTCTGTGCGACCTAACGATCCAAGGTAAATCAAGGGCTTCCGCATCTCTTGTGTCATACCATTCGATCCACCGCCTTGTTTCTTTGGAGTTTCACGTTCCATTGGAGTCAAGGATTACCCCTTACAAATTTTAGAGTGATCCTTTAATTAGGACATATCATGTGGTATCAGAGCCACTCTGAAAGCAGTATTCACTTCTTTTATCCATCATTCTCATCTATCCATTTTCTACAAAAAAAAAAGAACAAAAAAAATTTTGTTTTTTTTCTACAAATCTGCTGGATCATTTGGGAAGTATGTGTTCAAATTTTTCTTTCTTCGGAAATCAAGATTTGAGGACAATTTTTTTTGAAGAAGAGGAGTATAATGCGACCTAAGGCTGATATATGAAGTTTTTGGCATGAAGAGCAATGAAATATCCAAGGGATATATTATATATATGGTCCAAACCATTTTGGAGGTCTTACAAGTCCAAGAATTGCCCAAAATACTTGTTTTATTTTCTGGTCAAAAAGAGTGATGAAATTTGAAGATTAAGAGTCAAAATATGCAAGATTTCCAACTTGTGGTCAAGTATTATTTGTTTAATTGTTTTCTAGTTTCAAGGTTTGAATAAACCTTTGTATTTCAACCTTTCATGTACCCTTGCCTGTTATATAAAGGCTCCATTGATCAATGAAATAAAATAATTTGTGAGTTATATTTTTGGAATCTTGAGAATGTTTCTCAGTTTTGTTCCTTCGGGAACTTTTAGATCTGTCTTGGTGCGTCATATCCAAAGGATCAAACCGATCAGTCCTGGTGCGTCATATCCAGGGGGTGAACCTCGTTGTCGTCTAGGTGCGTCATATCCTAGGACATTGAGTTGGAATATCAGAGGTCTTCCGCATCCTCTGTGCGACCTAACAATCCATGGTAAATCAAGAGCTACTGCATCTTTTGTGTCATACCATTCCATCCACCGCCTTGTTTTTTTGGAGTTTCACATTTCATTTGAGTCAAGGATTATCCCTTACCAATTTCAGAGTGATCCTTTAATTAAGGCATATCATTTGGTATCATAGCCACTCTTAAAGCGGTATTCAATTATTTTATCCATCATTTTCATTTATCTATTTTCTACAAAAAAGAAAAAAAACAAATTTTCTACAAATCTGTTGGATCATTTAGGAAGTATGTGTTCAAATTTTTCTTTCTTCGGAAAGCAAGATTTGAGGACAAATCTTTTTGAAGAAAAGGAGTATGATGCGACCTAGTGCTCATATATGAAGTTTGGGCATGAAGAGCAATAAAATATCCAATGTGTATATTATGTATAAGATCCAAACCATTTTGGAGGTGTTAAAAGTCAAAGAATAGCACAAAATACTTGTTTATGTTCTGGTCAAAAAGAGTGATGTTGAAGATTAAGAGTCAAAATGTGCAAGCTTTCCAATTTCTAGTCAAGTCTTATTTTTTTAATTGTTTTCTAATATCAAGGTTTGAATAAACCTTTGTATTTCAACCTTTCATGTACTCTTGCCTATTATATAAAGGCTCCATTGATCAATTAAATAAAATAAGTTGTGAGTAATATTTTTGGAATCTTGAGAGTGTTTCTTAGTTTTGTTCATTCGGAAACTTTTAGATCTATCTTGGTGCGTCATATCCAAGGGATCAAACCGATCCGTCTTGGTGCGTCATATCCAGGGGGTCAACCTCGTTGTCGTCTAGGTGCGTCATATCCTAGGGCATTGAGTTGGAATATCAGAGGCCTTCCGCATCCTCTGTGCGACCAAAGGATCCACGGTAAATCAAGAGTTTTTGCATCTCTTGTGTCATACCATTCGATCCACCGCCTTGTTTCTTTGTAGTTTCACGTTCCATTGGAGTCAAGGATTATCTCTTACCAATTTCAGAGTGATCCTTTAATTAGGGTGTATCAAATAAGGTATCTGAGGAATTTCAAGTATCTGGATCAAGATCCTTATCCCGTGAATCTATGTTTTTACTATCTTTATCCGGATATGGGGTTCCATGTGTCAGATATCCTTTTAAAAGGTTTAATATCCACGAATATCCGGATTTGGATTTGGATCTTTAAAATAAATTAAAATAATATTTAAATATATTTAAATATTAAAAATAATTAAAATTGAACTATATATATATATATAATGTTTAGTTATTTCTATGTACACTATTACAAATTAATATAAAATTTATATATACTATTATAAAAATAAAAAAATAATAAATAAAATTAGTTTATATATAGATATTACTATTTTTTTTTAAATTATCAAAAAATACGAATCCAGATATTCAGACTAAAAGAATCAAGATATCCGGATTCAAATTCGATTTTGACGGATCCAACATTTTACTATCCTATATGGATCCAACTCTTTCGGATATCCATATTGGAGTAGCTCCTGATTTGATCTCAGATCGAATTCGGATCGGATCTCTCTTCGAATTCGGATCCCGGATAACAATTTTGCCCTAATTAAAAATTTATGAATGGTTCCATTGTATTTGAGATTCTATAATAGCACCTGATATAACGTACATAAAATAATAAGATTTCACAACACAAAAAAACCTTTTAAGAGAAAAATACTGGATAATTAATAGTTTAATTTATAATATTAAACCAGAATTTCTCATAAAAGTTTGTCCAGTTATAATTTATGCCACTCGTATTATCATGCCTAATAACATATAAATTGGCCAAGTCATAAATAAATATTCAACATTTATTTAACAGTATTTTCAAATCTCCGAACATATCTACAAATTTAATATGATTAAATTAAAAATTTTGATAAATTTTCATGAATACTTTTCTACATCACGTATGTATTCTTGTTTGTAGAATGGTCAACACTTCAAATTTATCCTATATTCTATCATTTGAGAATATTAGGGGGATCATTGGTAGAATAATTATTAAATTTTGAGATTTCATTGTTATTGGTTTATGAATTTCTAAAATCTGAATATAATATATTGTTATCCAGGTGGTGACTTTTAATTCTACTCAAAATATTTTATTAAAATTTTTTAGTTTTTATTAATTTTAAGATTCTATTAAAATTTATTGTTATTGGGATATAATTTTTTTTTGTTTTTACTCATAAAATTCAACTTTGAGAATATCATCTACACCAATAAGATTTTTGAAATCTATGTAATAAAATACACTTACATAAAAAAAAATTGAAGAATGAAATAATACAAATCACAACTTTAACATAATACAAACCAAAACTTAAAAAGATAGAAAATAAATATCAAAAAGTTAATAAATTAGAAAGATTTAAAATAGTTTTAAAAAGTATTCTAAAATTTTAAAAATATTTTTTTAAAGTATTTTATATAAAAAAGTTTAAACTAAAAAGACATATATTTCAAAATTATCAGAATTTTTTTTATTTATATTTTATTTTTGTATTATATATATATATATATATTTAAGGGGTAGAATGACGTTTTGCATATTTAATGATTAAAAATATTCTCTTTTAATTTCTTCTACCATCATTAATTTCTTACTTTAAAAGTTAATAAAAATCAATTGAATTCTATACACAAGTAATTAAAATTTTAAAACATATTAAATAAAATTTGTTAAGTCTAGTTAACTTACAAAATTATCGTGAAAATCTTTATACCGTACCATTTGAATAGTCATTATCCATGAAGTGTTCAAACATGATGTATCTCTATCTTGCAAATCGGATCCACCAAACTTAAATATTTAAAAAAATCTTATATATTTGAAAATTTTCCAGTAAACATTAGAACTACTAAGAAACCATAAACATTTGCTAAGATTACAGATATAGATATTTTTTTTAAACCGCATCCTTTAATATTTACAAGTGTTTCTTTGCCAAAAAAATATATATTTACAAGCATGTAAAGTTATATTCTTTTAACATATTATATGTAATAAATCGGTGAGCATCTATACTATTAAAACTGAAATACATTTTGGTACTGTTTGGAACATTGATAACAATATAAATGACAATTGTTTGGATACATGGATAACATCATACAAAAATATTTTTTTTTATTTACAAACTTAGCCTTTGCATTTACAATAAATTAAGTATTTTCTTTTTGTATTTCTTTTTATTTACAGATTCTGCCACTGCATTTAGAATAAATTTAAATTAAATAATTACAATTCCAAAGCTTATCTAACCAAATCAATATTTATATTGATCATTAAAAATTTTAGTATGTTGTTTTCAAAATAAATTAACAAAAAACAACAGGTTAATATATGAATACTATACATTTTAATATAATATTATGTACAAATAAAAAAATATGATCAACATCTATATTATAATATAATAAATTCTACTCTATATGTAAACTAAAAAAATATACAAATGATTTTTTTATAAAACCAGCGATTTATAAATTTACGTTGAACACAAGTTAAATCAAACATCCGCGCATGGGTGCGGGTCAAGTTCTAGTTCTTACTTAAAAGTTTATATTCTGGTAAATTTTTTATTTTCTTTTCTTCAATATATCATTTACAATGTATGTTTAAAAAAATTACTCTTGTTGTATAAAAAATTGATAGATTTGATATTCAAAAAATAAAGATTTAGTTTTTATTAGCAAACTTAAAACCAAAAAGCTAAGCATATATAACAATAATACAACTGTGAAATGACACTTTCTAACGTGTTTTAACTTTGTCTTTAGTGTCCGAAGATTAGATACTCATCGATGAGTATAAATGATGATTAACTTTGATCATACATATCAAAATACAAACAAAATGGAAGCCAAAAAAAAAAAAATTCAATTGATTTTAACTCATCGGTATATGAAAACCTTATTATCTGTGTTGGATTTACAAATCAGCCTTGTATATTTTTTATAACACGATCTGAACACTACCGATCGTTAATATTAACAATAACCAAATTAATAACCTTTAAACTAAACCTACTAATTGTAAATAAATTAATTAACCATAGCTTATATAGAAAAACTGAAAAAATAAAAAAAATAAACATTTTCAAAAAATAATATATATTGAATTATTAAGTATTTATTAAAAAAAATTGTTAGTATTACATATAAAAAATCAATAATGATAATAAAAATGCAGTGCGTTTATAATTGTATCATTCTTTCGTCTATGTTATAAATATAGGATAGTAAAGAAATTCATTTCATTTTCAAATTGTATCTATATTGTTATTACATTTCACTACTGAAAGTGGGTCTACTTTAGAATATCAATATTAACTAAATATGCATATTACCTTTAAATCTCTTTTGGATTTTGTTATAAAAAAATTTCTTTAGAAAAGTTTCTTTTAATTTTTTTTTTACCATAATAGCCTCCAAAAAAAGAAAATTTTCAAAAGAAATCTTATTAAAGAGTAAATATACATTTATATCCTTAGGGGTAACTAATATATATTTAGGGTTTAGAGTTAAGGGTTGAAGTTTAAAATTTATGGAAATAAATAAATAAATATTTAAAGATTTAAAATATATTTTTAAATAGTTTTAGTTTCTTTTTGAATATCAAAAATAAAATTAAAAGAAAAGAAAATAAGAAAAATGACAAATCTCTCAAATAACCATTTTTAAGTTTTTGTTATATAATAGCCTTTAAGGAAAGAAAAAACCGAAATAGAATTTTTTTTAATTTTTTAATTTTAAGTTTTTTCTAATTTGTCTTTTAATTTTAAACATCAACTCTAAAATTTCAGCACATAATTCTAAATTCTAGTTAACCCAATGAGTATAAATGTATATTTACACATTTTAATAAAATTCATTTTAGTCATTTTTCTCTTTGAAACTTATTTTGATGAAAAAACTTTTTTTTTCGTTATCTTATGGTATTTCTCATAATAAATTTTGAAAACATATAATTCTAAAAAAGAACTTATAAAAAAATTCGACTTTGAAAACCTATAATTCATAACTATAATTCGAAATTTCTTTTGATTATTTTCTTTTTCTTTAAAAGCTGTTTTAGTGATAAAAAACTAAAAAGAATCATTCGAGAGAATTGCCCACTATTATACTAAAAGAACAAATCACACACTTTTGAATGAATAAAATGTATTTTGTAGTAATACTAACAAAATAACTTATAGACATTTAAAAGGAAAATTTAAAATTCAATCCAAAAAAATATTATTGCTTTTAAACCAAAACAATTAAACCCAAAAGTTACCCGGAGCTTCGAAATCTAGTTATATCTATATAACATCATATTAAGGAAAACTGAAACTTAGTCTTATTATATAAAGCACGTTTTCGGGAGTTTAGAGACTAATCGAAACTGATACGACGCATCTTACAAACAAGATTAGCCGTAGGGAAATCAAGTTCACTACCAGCTTCTGATTTCATCACATCTTTGAGCTCATCTCTTGGTGTAGCCAAACACGTCTGGAAAGTTGCAAGCACAGGCGGAATCGGCATGGACAAGGCCGCAAGCACATTGCTCAAGTACTCTATATCTACACACAGTTGTTGTGCTCCTCGGTCTGAAATGTATTGGATTCCTCTCAGTTGCTCCATGTACAGGGCCGTTGCCCCTTCTGCTACCTTGAACATCCACTCGGTGGCAAAGAACTGTGCGTCCTCGTTGTTTGAATCTCCGTTGGTTGAGATTCCTTCAGCTAGAGGCTCAAGCTGCTGAGGCAAAGTCAGGAGATACTCTCCAACGCTTGTAACATAAGCCTGAGGGTATGAGCTGAAGTTTGGTAGAGCAAAAGCAGTCTGTTCCTCCACTGAAGACCAGATTGGTAGGCGAGATACTTCCCCGAGTCTTTGCCTGACTTTTGATATGAGGATGTCATAGACAAGCTCATTCACTGTATCAGCAAATGAAGCGACTCTCTGAGAAGCCAAAGGCAGTGCATGGAACCTTGGATCTTTTGACTGCAACAAAACAAGAGGACAAGGAAATGACACACGTGAACATTGTGTATTAAATTATGAATCTTTGTAAAATTAAGACTACCTGCTCCAACAGGTTTAGGAGTTTGCGAGCCTTCTCCGGAACATCAACCAACCGAATAGCTGCCACATCCAGGGAAGCTCGTCCAGCCATAGACAAATCTCCAGCTGTTTGTTCGCTTGTCAAATGTGACAGGTTCTGATCCAAATTTGTGCCAAATAGCGATATAGACAAGCTGGAGTTTAGTCTAGCTAGAGTGGCTCTCAAAGAAGCTTCAAATACAGAAGACCTGCTCGTAAGACAATCTGCCACAGTAAGTATTTGCAGAGCTCCCTGGACAATGGACCATTCCTCATTTGAAGTCAAGTCCATCTTGCGAGAGCTCTCCCTTTTCTCTGCACTTCCATCTTTCTTTGAGCTAGCTCCATCACCTGTACCATCCACTCCAAACACAACTCTCAAAGATTTGAGTGTTTCCTGAAGCATAGAGATATACTGCAACATAATGTCATCTATTGCAAGTATCAGCTCGTCTGCCTCTGAGCCGCCGGTGAAACCGATGCACCTCTCAACCGCAGCTTCAAGAAGAACAACAACTTGGGGAACAGACTCTTCCATCCTACGCACTGTTTCGCTGAGTTCAATTCCTTGAGCTCCAACACCACGTGTAACGGCCCCTCTCAGATCCACAACTGCGATCTCCGAGGCCAAAATAGCACGTTCCATCTTCCCATACCTAAAGCGTGACCGACTCTAACGTCACAAGCAAGCCTTGAAGAACGATCGAAAAATGAAACAGTCCACAGATGCTAGTAATGGAGAGACGTGATGAAAGAAAACTAGGCAACATGAAAACTTACTTTTGCTTAAACGACTCAAAGGGTGAGTATACAGCCTTCAGCGTATCTATTAAGACCCTAAGTTCAGATTCCGCAAACAAGTGCTGAATATTTCTTGCAAAGGACCCAGTCACGTTGTGCAGGTCAATAAGGGCCTCAAGATGCTTGGTCTGAATATTAATACCCTTGGGTAAGTCTCCGGATAATAGATCCATCACACCTGTTCAAGAAAAACATCTGAAGTATCAGTACTATTCTCGTTACATAAATATAAATGTAAGGCAAACAAAATAATGCTTAGTTGTTTGGGAGATTTGACTAATTGAAATGGTCTACTAATTTTTTTTTCTAAAGAAAATGTCAGATTTTCATCAACTCCCTCTAGTAAATTGACATATACATCAATTTGGCTAACATGCACGTCGAGGCAGAAAAAAAAACTGATGCTCTTAGATCTATCTAGAAAGGAACCTAGGAAGCATGTAATCCCAATCCATCTGCCTAAAAGGACTAGACTAAGAGGAAAAATCTGATAATCCAAAAATGCAGTGACACCATATCCAACCTTTGGCGAGTGTTTTTGTTTCAGGAACAGCATCTCCTGTTGCAAGGTTAAGACGAGAAACAAAGCTAGCCCCAAGTACTCCCATGGTCTCAACCAACAGCTTTGGGACGAGAGTCATGTAGTCATCAGGGAAGGCAACCATACACCTGAACAATCATGAAAGAAAAATCACATGATCGAGCATAGAGGTCTGACATAGTGTTGACGAAAGCCAAATCACATGATTGGGTCTTTATTTAATGTGAAAAGTTACACATTTACCATTTCCACTCCTGCTCAAGATAGAGTAGCAACTCGTCGTAAAAGCTTGGCAGCCAACTGGCGAAGGATGTCTGAGTTGATGTCAATTGAAACTCATCGCCGCTAGACAACCTTTGGTTTTCACTTCTCTCACTGGCAAGCTTGTTGGCTCTTTGCTTTGTGTCGAAATCATCCCAGAGTTGTTTTATTGGCTTTAGACGGACTTTTGAATATTGCAACTCCAGAGACTTGAATCTCCCAATCCGGATGAGAATTCCTCGCAAATCTTGGGCAACATCAACCTGCCAGATTGGTGAAAAGGGTTTTCAGAACAAAGACCACAACCTAAAATACTTGGGTTTTCTAGATATATCGATACCAACCTTGTGATATGTTAATGCATCAGTAAGGCGTGGCTGCACCATCGCCTCCAGCCTATCCTCCAACACTTCTAGTTGCTTTCTAACATTAGCAAACTCTGCAACCTGTTTATCAAAATTTAGAGTTGATTAACGAGAAAAGACATAACCCATTACGCTACTCAAGTTGGTATTAGTACTACCTCTCCGACAGCAGACAAGCAATTTCTCATGCTGGCAAGAGTTTCTGCAGCACGAGGAAGATCGCCACTAGCAAAAACATCCTCCACCGTCGAGCTTAATTGTGTTAACCCAGCAGCATCCTGTCCATACAGCACCACAAAGAAGATAATCACTTCTTGACCGAACTAAGTCTATACACGATGGATTCACAAAATTACGATGCTTACAGACCTGTAGTGTTTTGTAGGCAGCCTCCATTCTCTGTTTGACATTGTCCACTCTAGCAAGTGTAGCTATACAATCTGCTGATGATCCCTCTGCCTGCAAGTACCAATTATGATTAAATCTCAGATTCAGTCCGTAATCGCAGAGTTCGCATAATGCATACCTTCTTGAGCTTCTGGAGGATTCCGGCAACTGAACTACGCAGAGACACCGCATCGTCTCGGAGGCGCAAGACGTCGCGCGTTGCGCGAGGGACACGGAGGAGAGCGCTTCCGCTCTGCTCTTCGAGAGACGATCCGATCTCCTCGGAGGCGATCTGGAGCTTCATTTCCAGATCCACGAGGTGTTTCTCGAGCGAGTCCTGCGGGTGACGCGCTTGGCACGACGAGTTAACCCACCGCTTCGCATCGAACTTCTCATCTGAGAACGGACCCAGATCCAACATCATATCTAGATCTGACCAGTCACTCTCTCTCTCTCTCTCTCCAACTTCGATTTCGATTACGTTGAATAGAAGAAAATCATCGAAGAAGAAACAAACTGAACCAAATCAATCTAAACCGACTTGAAATTCGGTTTTTAATCGGTACAAAACCGAACCGTAGAGAAATTTAATTAGGCCCAAAAAGTTAGTGTCCTTGTACGTATTTTACTTGCCAGCCACGTACTTCTTTCTAGAGCCCTACTTTCTCTATTGCTATATAAATCATCTCTCAGTAACACTTTACTCGTAACTTCTTCTAATTTCTGAAAATGGCGTCAACATCGTGTCTAGCTCTCAGGAGACTTCTCTCTTCCACCGTCGTCTCTCGATCCGTTCCTCCGGCGGCTGCTTATCGCCTTTTCAATACCAAATCAGGTAATCGCCTTCTCTCATTAGTCATTTGTTATTATAAACGGAACAAGTGTCAGATCTGGAATGTGGTTTTCGTGTATGTGACTCCAGGATTCTATGATCCGATTACACCAGCCATGAGCTTGAGCCACGTGGTTCGACCTCTCGAGGACGAATGCCCTATGGTAGTAGCAACGGGTGGAAGACTTGGGTGGGATGTGAAAGAGAAAGAGGATGCGTTACACGTGAGGATTGATATGCCGGGGCTTAGCAGAGAGGATGTGAAGCTGTCTTTAGAACAAGACACACTTGTGATCAAAGGAGAAGAGGAGGAAGGACGGAAGTTTTCAAGCAGGATAGAGTTGCCGGAAGAAGAATACAAGGCGGATGAGATAAAGGCGGAGATGAAAAACGGGGTGTTGAAAGTGGTGGTTCCTAAGATCATACAGCCACACTGTAACAATGTTCTCGACATTCAGGTCGACTAGAGTTTTCTCTCCGTTGTTTTGTTTAGTGAGACACCATTCGTCTCTTTTTCTCAAAGGAGCAGCTTTTTCGTGTATGTTTCCGTTAACTTATTCTAAAGCTTTTTCAAATCGATACCATCTTAGGAAAATCTTAATTAGCTATATCCTCTTTGCTGCTATCGACCTTCGATTTGAATTGTTGAAACTTTCTCTCTCCTTTGGTAAAGTGAATTATCCAGTTTCTTGGATTTTAGTAGTCGTACTCGTTAATTAATCGTTTTTTGTGAACTTGGTGGCCACGTTTCTGAAGTGTCATTTCTTCGGTTGAAACTATAAAACTCAGTTCTCCACAGCTAGGTTAAGATTTTGTATATAAATCTGGCCATTAAAGATTAACTGGCTTGAAAAGATATTACGGAAAATCGACCAAGGCTAACTATTTCGTCAATCAAAAGTTATCTCAGCTTGACGTAGCTAGCTCCAGAGTCTGGACTAGGTGTGGGCAATCGGGGTCCCAATCGGGTTTCGGTTCGGGTTCATTCGGGTTTCGGGTTTTCGGGTTCATGAATTTTAGCCCCATTCGGATATTATAAAAAAATCGGGTCGGGTTCGGTTCAGGTTTAGTCGGGTTCGGTTCGGGTTTAGTTACATGTCCAAGATCCGGTTGAACCCGAAATATTTTCGGTTTCAGATACTAATCGGGTTATCGGTTCTAAAAGTACTAATTTTTACTTGATTAAATTCACTATATCTTAAATTATTTCAATAAATTTGTGAATTAAGCTTATTCAAACCAAATTATTGTCCTTTAAAATAATTTTGTGAAACTCGTCCATTAACTATACGAAAGTTTTCATTGAACTATACGTGAAAACATTAAACATATCATGATTCATGACAAACCAAAGCCTTGTAAGAAAGAAAATCACACATAATGAAACATAAAAAATTAAAGTTCACAACTAACAATTATATAAACGTAAGAATACTATTTAAATTTTAAAAACAACAACATCGTTTAAAATTTTAAACAATGTATTCATAGCTAAACTTCAAATGCAATGTCAAGCATAAAATATTAATATTAACCAATAAAATATATATTAGATTAAGTATTTTAGTTAATTATTCATGTAATAACTACTTTATTGTAGGTATTTAATAATATCTTATTGTGTTTTGGATACATTTTAGAAATTTAGATTGGGTATGGTACAAGTTTTGTTTTTGGAATTTTAAACTTCCGGGTTCTTTCGGATATCCATTTAAGTTCGGGTTCGGTTCGGGTAAAACCCATAACCCGAAATACCGTAAAACAAGATCCATTCGGTATTTTATGTCGGGTTTGGATCGGTTCGGATACATTTTAATCGGGTCGGATTCGGTTCGGATTTTCGGGTTCGGTTTATTTGCCCAGCCCTAGTCTGGACCATGTGATACTTCGACATCAGGACAATCAAACTGAGTGTTTAGGGGTAAAGTGGTAACCAGCGAGTAAACAATACTAAAATGGGTCGAACAGAAGCGTTTTATTAATTTCCGAGATAGAGGGTTACAAGGAAAATATGGAAAGAAAAAGGGTACAGTGTAAGGTGAATACAATCCGAAAGATATCCAAGCTAGAGGGAGAGTGGCGGAATGCCTTAATTCTAGTTGTAAGTCTCCTTTTATAGTTTCTGTCATGAGAGAGCTTGACCTAGCTCGCATCTGGTCGATTGGGCCCTTCTGGCCTGTCGGGCCGAACGAGCGGATACTCGCTCAAGGTAGCCGAGTCGACCATCCGTGTCGTGTCTTCTGCTCGGCTAAAAGTAGTCTGCAGCCGACTGCAGGAGCCGAGCGTCAGCTTCCGAGCCGACAACTAGCTAGCCGACTGGAATGGGCCTCTTGTTCGATGGGCTTTGTGGATGGTGCAATCCATCTCCAACAGTAAGCCCCCCCCCTCCCCCCAGTTCATTGAGGAGTCGAGTAATCGACGCTTCGGTGGATTGGGTGCTTTAGTTCAGAGAACAAGAGATTCATTCTAATGTTGGCTACCTGTAACCATGATGTCGACTTTGTCACCTTCGATGACAAGCTGAGTCGTTGTCCTTCCGAGACGGTGCTTCATCGTGGTTGCAAACGTGGCATCTTAGAATGGTTCGTCGTGAGAAGACGAACCGACACGATTACATACCACGCGCTTGATGATCCAGAAAACGAAACGACGCGAGTCTGGGTTACGCACTGATCGGATCGGGGCCCATCTAGGCCTAAATAGGCTTAATAATGACACCTCGGCCCGAGTGCCGCGTTTTTTCTATAAATAGGATTCCCCCCTTCCTTTCTTTATTTTGCTCCGCGCTACTTAAGGTACTTTCTCTCTCTACTCTCCTTCTCTCTCTCAATTTTTCATTGTTAAATTTCGAGTCTCGGAGATGGCGTCTAACCAGCGATTAACTCGCGAACAAAAAGGAAAAGAAGCAGCTAACAGTCAGGATTCCGTCGAGGATTCGGAGGCCATTCATCACGACGCGATGATGGATACAAAGAATATGAGTCGGACTCAGCGACTCCTCGTCTCGGAAGCAAGAACACAATTCCGAGGTGACGCAGACGGTCAAGAGGCGGTTGACGACTCGGTTATCCCGGTGAGCTTCTACCTGGGAAATATATTTGCTGAGGAGGGTCTACTGGAACTTAGTAGGATTCGTCCTCACGATGTCGAAGGGCAAGATTGGCCGAATGTCGTGAGAACTCGATCAACCGTTGACTCGGTTCAGAAGATTCTCCGAGATACGACTGCGCATGGAGTGACGTTCATCATTCCAAAGAGGGACCAGAGACCTTGGTCTCCTCCGAAAGGATATCAGTGCGTTTATGAGTCGTATTTTCAGAACGACACGAAGCTGTGGTTTCCGATTCCGCGGATTGTCACGACCTATGCATCTCGGCGGGGAGTCGCACTCAGCCAGCTCATGAATGGCTCGATACGACTGATGGTCATTCTCTTGGTAGTGGCTGCCGAGTCGGGGACGTGTCTTGGTGTCCGAGCTTTCGAGAAATTGACGTCAGCTAGTGTCGCTGACGGATTACTCTCAGTCAAGATGTGTCCGAATTACAACGTAGTTACCGGGCATCCGATCAAAACCACGGATTGACAGCGGTTCTACTTCTACGTGAAGGCAAACAGATCCGCGTTCGAGGATCCGCCGAAGACGAGAGATCGCGTTCTTTGGAACGCAGATATGAGTATAATATGAGTCCGACGTTCTTTTAGTCCGAGTTCCGTTCTGACGTTTCTTCTTTCTTGTGCAGTTGCTCACCCGAATCTCCCTGATTACTCCAAGGATTGGCTGAAGCAGGCACGGACGGTAGCATCTCGAAAGCTTGACTTTTGGTATAACTTTTCCTTCGACCGGATACGTCGATCAATCGGGCGGATTTCTAGTCGTAAGTCTCTCTGTTCTTGCCTCCGAGTAATCGACGATTGTCTAATCTTATTTTGTTATTGGTTGCAGAAGAGTGGGTTTCAGATCCGACTCCTCTCGTCAAACCGGGCAAGACGAAGAGGTTGAACATTTTTACTCCCTCCGAGCAGAAGATTGTTAACCAAGCGAGAACAATGAGAGAGCTATCAGATCTCAGTATGATCGTTGCCGAAGAGTTGGGAACCAAGAGCGGTGCCTTAAAGAAAACTGGAGGACCTTCAGATAGGGGCGGTTCTTCTAGGAGAGGGGCAGCTGACCAGGACGAGATCGCGTCTCGGGATAATCCTGGAGATAACCTTCTCGGTGAAAGATCTACCGCCGAAGAACCCAAGAAGAAGAAATCCAAAAAGAAGAAGTCGGAAGGCACGACTTGCAAGGACGGCGACGAGGCCGAACCCGAGACAAGGACAATAGCTAGTGCTTCCCGGAAGAAGCAAGGGAAGAAAAGGAAGAGAGCCGAGGTCGAGGCTGAAACCCGAGGGATGGGAGAGGAGAACTCGGAAGAGGACTCCAAATGTGAGGCCTTGGTTAGAAAGAGGGTAAGGACTGATACCCTTCTTCGTCCTTCTTCCGTAAGTGAAGGAGAACTCCAGGCTCTAGCTCCCGACTCAGCTCCTGGAGGTGGTGGCGCCTCCGCTCAACATTTGGATGGTGTGGATGAACACCAAACCGTGGCTTCTCGTATGCACGAGTTGCCAAAAGGGCATCCTTGCCTCGGAAGACGCGACGGGGCTATCTGTGGCGGCGATCCCAACTGGTCGTCGCGAAGATGTGATAAGTATGCCGCCACCTCGAGTTGTAGAGGGACCTGAGACCCGAACATCTGGGTGTCCGAGGGAGGCTCTCGACGAGACGGTCTACTTCGATTTCAGTCAAGACCTTCCTTTGGCTTGCTATCCAGACGAATGTGCTCGACTGGTTCGTCTGATTAGGGGAGGTCCCGACGATCTTCCTCCAGTGGGGGAGATTCTCTTTAGGGACGACTACGAAAATGCCGCCTGCTCGTCGGTTAGGGTACGTGCTCATGTCCCGTTCGATTTTTCCTTAACCCCCATTTTTTTGTTGGTGCTACGTTTGACTCTCTTCCTCTTCGGATTTTGCAGAGTCAAGGTGACTGGAATGCTCTCGTCGTGAAATACGACAGAGCACTGAAGAAAGCTCGTGACCAGCTTTGTCGGCAGGAAGAGGAGAGCCAAAAGGCCACGCAGGCACTCCAGGACTCCCACAAATCCATGACTCAAGAGAGGGATGAGGCGATAGCCCGGGAGAGGGAGATGAGGATGGAGTTCAACGTGACAAGGACGTCTGATCTCGCGGAGCTCGAGATGTGCCAAGAATCGATTAAGGATCTCGAGACGGTGGTGGACAAGCTCGAACGAGATAAAGCATTGCTTAAACAAGAGCAGACCGCCTTCCTGTTGAAGCACACGGAGGAGGGGAATCGCCTGCGGAAGTCCCGAAGGTGTGAAGTCACTCATGAGCGGATCCGAGTAATGGTTGCCATGATTGCCAAGGCTGAGAAATGCTTCCACCGAATCTGTCTCCGTGAGGCCCGGAGGGATGAA
Source organism: Moricandia moricandioides (assembly GCA_905132885.1). Lineage (NCBI taxonomy): Eukaryota > Viridiplantae > Streptophyta > Magnoliopsida > Brassicales > Brassicaceae > Moricandia > Moricandia moricandioides. The sequence continues at coordinate 53,998 of CAJHQQ010001221.1, forward strand.
TATGACGATGCTCGGTGCCTCTACAGCCAAACCTTCGGTACGAGGAAATGCCTCGAGGAATTGCTCAAGTCTGGAGGTGCCATCTCGCGGGAGACGATTGACTTCTTCGCCGAACAGGAAAGGAAGTATAAGGAGGAAGCGACTCGTTTAGAAGTCGGGCAAATTCCCGAAGATGACCTTCGTCTCTCTCCCCTCACTCTGCCGTCGAGGTTCCTGGTTGAGGATGTCTGGCAGAGAATCGATCTGTATGGATCAAATACTGAGTTGATCGACTCTGAAGCCGCGGCCGCTCTTCGGACTCCTCGGAATGTACCAGAGATCCTCCCCATTGGAGATACGAGGGAGCCCTCTCATCCTGTCGGATCCTCTACTCATCCAGAGGTTGCTTCCAAGGATCATGCTGCTCCTCTGATAATGCTATCGGAATCTCCTGGGAAGACACCCGAGAGGACCGGGTCATCTTCATCTGCTCCGGAAGATCCTGGCGCGAGAGTCGAAGCTGAGGGTACAAACAATTGAGCCGTTGATCCTCCTCGTGCGGTCGAATAGTCGCGACGTGGCTTGTCTTTGTTGTTGTTCGTTATCCCTCTTTCTCCTTTAATGTTTTCTCTTTTTTTTTGTTGTTGAACTCTTCATTTTTTATGGCCCGAAACGGTCTTGTTTGTGTAAGACTTTCGAACGTACGATCGGAGTATTTTAGCAAGTCATTCTCTCGTTGTTCTTTTTTGTAGCTTAATGAAACGTAGTCCGTCAAAGAGAAGATTAATCCGAAAATTACTCGACATAAATAGCTGGATAAAACTTAAAAATGAATTTTAGTCGTAATAATCGAGGAAAAGGTATTCGGACGCTCCGCGGTAACCGAGAGAAACTTGATTGGCCAACTCATAGTTCTTCGATTTACGGCAAGGTCCAAAAATTTCACTCGTCAATCCGGTCAGTGCAATGTGCACAGGTGACGCGCGACTGTTTTTCTTACCGTCGATAGATATCTGATCAGGATATAACGAATGGTTTGGACGAGTGCTCGTGCACCGCTTGCGGGCAAGGGGCAAGCATCGTTTATTCGGCGTCTGAATTGCTGTCGTTTGCTCGGAAGCGAGCATAGCAGGTTTAAAGAGTTTGAATTTTTTTTTTGTTTGGGTTGTTTGGGCTGGACCCCGTAGAAGGGATGCCTACGTACCTCCGAGGAGGATCAAGCCTTTCGTAGTTCGATTTTCCTGAGTAAAAATGACTTACTAGTCTTTTACTCGGGCGAGTAGAAGTGACCATAAAGGGCATCTACTCGTTTTTTTTTTTTGTAGAAAAAAGCATCCACTCGTCTGTCGCACACGCGTATTGTATTTGTCGGTCGATTCTACTTGTCTCATGAGTGGAAGCGACGAAGGTGCATTGAGTTCCATGCTCGTGGGACTGCCTCTCCACGGGAAGTCTCGAGCCGGTATACGCCTGGTTTGACGACTCGGGTAATCTTGTAGGGTCCTTCCCAATTGGCGCCTAATTTATCAGCATTGAGTTCCTTTGTGTTCTCGAAGACCTTTCGCAGGACCAAGTCGCCGAGTGCGAGGGGTCACGCACTGACTTTCTTGTTGTAGTAACTCTCAATCTGGTTTTGATAGTTTTGGATCCGAAGGAGCGCTTGGTCGCGTTTCTCTTCGAGCTCATCGAGAGCATCAAGGAGCATGCCCTGATTGAGTTAGACGTGTTGTGGCATCTTGGAACGGCGGAGACTCGTAACGTTGGCCTCCGCTGGGGCCATTGCTTCCATTCCATACGCGAGAAAAAAGGGGTTGACTTGGTTGCTCTGCGAGGAGTTGTTCGATGCGACCAGAGGACCTTGTCGAGTTCGTCGGCCCAATATCCTTTCTTTAAGTCGAGGCGCTTTTTGATTCCATCAATGATTATTTTGTTTGATGACTCTGCCTGTCCGTTTCCTTGAGGGTACCGCGGCGTTGAGGCGCTTAGGCGGATATTCCATTTGTCGCAAAATTCCTTGAAATTTCCTGACATAAACTAAGAGCCATTATCGGTCACGATCTCGTAAGGGAGGCTGTGACGACAGATGATGTTCTTCCATATGAAGCCGCGAACCTCCTTCTCGGTGACTTGTGCGAACGCTTCGGCCTCTATCCACTTGGTGAAGTAGTCGGTTAGAACTAAGACGAAACGACGCTGCCGGGAGCTTGGTAATGGTCCGATAATATCCATTCCCCAACGCATGAATGGGTAAGGGGCGGCAGAGGTACGCAGTAGTTCAGTTGGGCTGTGAATGCTCGGAGTGTGTCGCTGGCATTTATCGCATCGCCGGGCGTACGCTTCACAGTCTGTATTCATCGTCGGCCTGAAAAAGCCCAAGCTGCGGACCTTTAGGGCGAGTGCCCGGCCACCTGAATGATTACCCCCGGCACCTTCATGCGTTTCGGCCATTACTAACTGTGTTTGTTCACCGAAGATACACTTTAGTAAGACCTTGTTAGCCGTTACGCGGTAGAGATCGCCGTTCATAATGATGTAGTGAGCACTGCGTCGTTTTAGCCGCCTGGCAGCCCACTTATCGGCGGGGGTCGTCCCATTGGTTAGGTACGTCATAAGTTCGTCTCTCCAATCGCTTAGGTTCTGATCATGACCCGTCATCTTGGTGTCGCCGTCGACATCTAATTGAGACGTTGTCTCGGAGACTGAGGTGACAGGACTAATTTCCTCCTGTGAGATATCGATGCTTGGTTTTTCGATCTGAAGAATCAGTATAGTCCTTTTAATCGGTATAGCTCGTTTCCAACGGTCGATTCGACGAGACGATCAATGTTCGGTAGTGGATAGCTGTCCTTGGGACATGCCTTGTTGAGGTCGGTGAAGTCAACGCACATCCACCATTTGCCATTCTTTTTCTTGACTACTACCGGGTTGGCAAGACACTCGGTGTAGCGAACCTCCATGATTGAGCCCGCGTTGAGTAATCGTTGAACTTCATCAGTGACGGCTTGGGACCTGTCAGGTCCTAGTTTTCTTCTCTTTTGTCGGACTGGCTTGACGTTAGGGTCGACGTTCAGCTCATGAGTTGTGATGGATGGATCAATTCCCTGCATGTCGGACATTGACCAGGCGAAAGTGGACAAATTCTGTTGCAGAAAGTTGAGGATCTTGTGCTGCATCTCGTCGGGTAAGTAGGCTCTGACTCGTAAGATATTGCTTGGATCTGACTCGTCGACTGGTACTTCAAGGACGTCTTCTTTTTGGGGACAGACCTTGCTGGTCGGAGGGGAAACCAAGTTAACAGTGGCGATCAGGATATCTCGTGCGGCCTGTTGGTCCCCTCTCACCGTTCTGATTATTCCATCTAGTCCCGGGAACTTGACGCACTGGTGGTAAGTCGATGCAATTGCTCGCATAGAATATAACCAAGGAGTGCCGAGAATCACGTGATAGGGGGCCTTGGTAGTGACTACGGAGAATTTGACCATTCGGGTTACTCCTTCCGCTTGGACCGCCTGACGAATTGTTCCGAGGACTACCTCAGAGGAGCCGTTGAAACCAGTCAGGGTTCGGGATGAAGGCTTGATGTCGTTTAGGTCGATGTTCATCTTGACAAGAGTCTCACGGAAGATGATATCAACAGAGCTGCCGGTGTCGACGAGCACTTTTGTTACGTCATACCTGTCGATCTGTAGCATGACAAGGAGCGGATCGTTGTGAGGGAAGTTTATACCGAGCAAATCATTAGGCGAGAAAATGATCGGCTGATCGGTTGGGGGCTCTTGAGGCCATCGCTGTGACGTGGTCGCCTATCGGCGATGATTTTTAACAGATCGAACCGAGTTTCCGCAGGGTGAAGACCCTCCCATGATCACGTTTATTCGGGGCCGGGTATTTGTCTGCTTGGCGAGGAGAAAGGCTCGGAGATCCTTACATTCTTCGGGTCGTTCGATTTTCTTACGGTCAAGCTTGACTCGTAAGTCACCTATTCGGGAATTGAGGTGATCGCGGAGATCTGAAATAGGTTCGTCTACCAAGGACGCTGGCGGAGACGAGCGGGCTAATGTAAGTTTGGCGCACTTGGCTTCTATCTTGGAACGCAGGTCGGAGGGCCCAGGTGCTCCGTCAATTAGTGAAATGGCCTTTCGCTTGAGGAGCGTGCGCATGTCTGTTTGCTTGAGGGATTCTTCGATGTCGCTATCTTCATCGGACGAATGCCCGGACTGAACGTGAATGACCTCTATCCTCTGTCGGATCGCGGGCTGTTCTTCGTCTTCCGAGGCGTTGTCGTCATTGGCCTGCCGAGGAGGCTGTTCTGCGTCCTTCGGCTTTTGGTCGCTTTGGCGAGGTTTTCCTTGGGACTTACGCTGATTCTTTTTGTCCTTGTTTTGGCTCCAACTGTTTTCACTTTTCTGCTTTGGAGGAGGAATCTTAAGCTCTCCTCTATCAAACGAAGAAAGGAATTGCGCGAATAAGGTCTTGCACTCAGATGTATCGTGTCCCTTTTGGCCGTGAAGCTTGCATGTTTTGGTAAGGCTTGGGGGCATGAAGGGTTGCCCTGCGACGGTATAGATGTGGGCAGTGACTACGGGACTCGTCGTTCGGGAAGTCTCCCCTGGAGAGTCCGCATCTCGGTGGAATGTATTCTATTTCTTTCCATTCTCGTCGACGATGTAGAGGAGACTATTTTTACGGCTGCTCTTGTCGTTTGAGGCCTGTTGTCGCGGTTTGACACGAGCATTGTCTGCAGTCTTGAGTGTTGAGGTCTTAGAGGTGTGTTGTTTTCCAAGGATTGCCTTTGTATCTTCCTCCATACGGATGAAGTTGTGTGAGCGAGCGATGGCGTCTTGTAACGAGGGCGAGGCGCTGCGGTATAAGTGCTCGCAAAACTTGCAGTCGACCTGAAGAGTGTTCATCAAGGCGTTGATGGCAATATGGTCCGGGATATTGATCCGGGAGACTATTTCCTTGAATTGCTACATGTAGTCTCGGAGACTTTGGTCTTTTCCTTGTTTAAGATTCCAAAGACTGGAAGCTGTTGCTTCTCGCTTTGTGAAGACGATGTAATTCTTGAGGAAAGCCGAGGAGAGCTCCTTGAAGCTACTGATCGAGTTCTCCTCGAGTCCCGAAAACCAGGTTAGAGCTTGCTCATTCAATGTCTCGACGAAGAGCTGGCAGTAGCTGGCGTCTCTTTCTTCGGCAGGGAGGCGAGCTCTGGCCATTGCAATGTTAAAAGCCGTTAAGTGTTCGACGGGATCTCCTCCGGGTTTGTAACTTGGGGGGCGTAGCTTGTCCATCTTCTGGAGCTGCACTTTTGTCAATTCCTCGGTAAAAGGCGTGCGGGAGGTTGAGGCGATGACACTGTCAATCTCTGGAGCCGCGCTGGTGGCTTGATGAATCTTCGAGTTCATTTGTTGGACACTTAGCTTGAGCTCGGCGAGCTCTCGGACCGTCATTGAATGGGACGCGTTTGGGAAGGCGTCAGCGGTGAGAGAATCAGCTGGCAAGGGTTCATCAGTCGCGTGACCATTGGCCGGAGTCGGAGGGTTCGTGTGGAAGAGGTGACGACGGAACGGTTGCGGGTTAGTCGTGTGCGCGGCAGGCACGGTGAGAGCGGCAACAAGGGCAGTGAGTTGTTCGTTTGTCGTCTTCTGGACCTCCTCCTGCTGGACGAGTCGAGCCATGACTGAGCTCATGAATTCCGTCGGGAGAAGAGGAACATGAGGAGGAGGAGGAGGAAAAGGAGGAGGAGTCGGGGTGGGTTCCGGCTCCTCGCCTAAAGCACTTGGGTTCACCATGTCGGGTAAGAAACGCTAGATCCGTTCGACCCCACGGTGGGCGCCAATTGTTTGGGGTAACCAGCGAGTAAACAATACTAAAATGGGTCGAACAAAAGCGTTTTATTAATTTCCGAGATAGAGGGTTACAAGGAAAATATGGAAAGAAAAAGGGTATAGTGTAAGGTGAATACAATCCGAAAGATATCCAAGCTAGAGGGAGAGTGGCGGAATGCCTTAATTTTAGTCGTAAGTCTCCTTTTTATAGCTTCTGTCATGAGAGGGCTTGACCTAGCTCGCATCTGGTCGATTGGGCCCTTCTGGCCTGTCGGGCCGAACGAGCGGATACTCGCTCAAGGTAGCCGAGTTGACCATCCGTGTCGTGTCTTCTGCTCGGCTAAAAGTAGTCTGCAACCGACTGCAGGAGCCGAGCTTCAGCTTCCGAGCCGACGACTAGCTAGCCGACTGGAATGGGCCTCTTGTTCGATGGGCTTTGTTGGTGGTGCAATCCATCTCCAACACTGAGAAATGACATGTAGGTCGATAACAGCCTGATTTATGCACCCGGATAGGTAGGGATCAATATGAAGAGTATAAAATGACGAGTCAAGCTGAGAGATGACATCTTAATACGGAATGCCCGAACCCGTTTAAGCCCTGTCTATTTAAGTCATGTCGAGCCTAAACGACATGTTAGCATCAAGCCCATTAAATCTAGAAATTCCCGTTTAGGCATGTTAGACCCGATTAATTTTTACAATTTTGTATCAATAGTTTTGGGGGTTTTTCAAAAACAACCTAAAAATTTAAGTCAAACCTAAAACCAACCTCTTTTTTTTAGTTACTATTTATCATTGAATTTTCATAATACCCCTAAATTTTTGAATTATTTACAAATTTACCATCATTATTTATTTATTTATTAATTTCAAAAAATACAAAAAACCAAATACACCCTAAACATTTCTTCTTAATTACAACTATACCATCATCATCAATATTTTCAACCACCATGAACCACCATTTTTTATCTCTTAAAGTTTTAGAATTGAATTTTCAACCACTTTTTTCTCATTATTAACAAGCAAATCTTCATTTCCTCTCACTTTCTCTACATTTCCATCTAAAAATCTCTCTTAACCTTCATTTCATAATCATAAACTTCATCATTTCGTGTTTTTTCACTTGTGAATCGTGAAAAATATTTTCTTTTGGTCATTATTGGAGTTTGGACGGTTGAAAAGGCTGGAAACGAGCTTCACACTGCAAAAAAAGTAACTATGTTCATGGTTTAAGTCGTTTCTCAGATCTGTGTCGCGATAATAAACTGTTTTATATGGCTACGCCCTTATGTAGACATACAATGCAGTCTATTTGTCAACGCATAGGTCAGTTTTGCAATTGACTAAACAGATTTTTTTTGTAACGTGCCTTCCCTGACAGTCTACATCTTAACCTTTGACAACAAAAACAAAAAAGTACGTAGACCTACAAAGACGACTACGTAAAAGAGGTTAGTTTTGCATTTGAATGAACTTTTGACTTATCATAAGCAGACTTCAACATAAGTCTACGAAGCGTAGACTGCCGGAGAAGTTTACTTAAGGTCAATTTTGCATTTGATCAAAATTTTGACTGCGTTGAAAAGGTTAGTTTTGTGTTTGACTAAAACTTTTTAAAATTAATTTTTTTTTTAATATGTAGACTTCATATGCAGTCTTCTCTTCCAGAAAAAAAAATGTAGACTACCCGTGAAGTCTATTTTTTTATTTTGGTTAAATGCAAAACTGACTCGTCGGATTTGAGAGTAGACTTCTTGCAAAGTCTGCAAAGCTGTAGACGTTCATTTCAATCTACCCCCTAAAAAGTCAAACATAGTCAATTTCAAAACTAACCTCATTCAAAAAAATTAAAACATGTAGACTGTATATTTAGTCTACCTCTGAAAGTCAAATCCTGAAAAATTCTGGTCAATAGCAAAAACTAACATTTTTGAAGTTGTAGACTGAAAACGAAGTCTGCTTATATAAAATCACAACTTTTTTTTCAAGTATAAAAAGTAACCCGTAAAATGGTCAATTGCAAAAACTAACCCAAAAAGTAGACCTATCTGACCGTCTACGGATGTAAACTGAAAAGAAAGTCTACCACTTTGTAGACTGAACATGGAGTCTATTTCGAAATATACATTAAAAGTTAATTTGTGTACTATGCATTAAATTTTTTTCACAATTTTTTCGTTTGAAAGTGTGTAATAGTTAATCCTAATGGGTTTGACTGATTTTGGATAGAAAAACTGTTGTAATTATGAAAGTATAATACTTTTGATTTTGCTATATTTCTAGGAAACAATTGTAGACATATTAGTAAGTCTACGTTAATTGTCACAGTGCAAACAATCGAGTCACATCCAAACTGTCCAGGTTAAACCAGTGTTGTCTTACTGCTTTGGATGTTGTCTTATGTATTATCTCTTATGTGTTGAATTGATCAATTGTATTATTGCTTTGGATGGTGTCTTATTGCTTTTGATGTTGTCTTATGTCTTATGTATTTAACTTATCAACTGTATTGTCTCTTTGGATGTTGTCTTATTTGATGAACTTTTGTTGAAATCGTAGGTCTTAATTTTTCTATTACTTTGAGTTCTAATGTTACTTTCTGTCGTGCAGACCAACATGTTAGTCTTCTTGAACAGAAAGTAGACTTCTTTTTAAGTCTCTTATAGAGGAAGACTAATATGTAAATCTCTGGATTGTATTGGAATTGTACTTTTGGTCGAATATGAATTAAAATATCTGAAAGAAGAGTACTATACTGATACAAATGATGATATTTTGATAAATAGTCGAGTACCAGACTTCTGTAAAAGTCTTATGTAAAAGAAGACTAATACTTAAGTCTGCTGCAAGCAAATTACATAAGTTTGTTACAACCATATGTCTGGTACAAAAGCCTGATACAACCGTCTGTTACTCACAGTTCTTGAGCTCCTCCCTAGAGTATACAACCTCGATAGGAAATCCAGCTTATCCATTTTGTAACATGCACCAAGAAGACACAAACAAAAAATTATACAAATGCATTCTACACGAGAAGTCTACAATTTAAAATGAAGCCTACACGAGAAGCCAATAAATTCAAACATCAGTGTACTACAAATTCAAAACATCAGTTTACATGAAAAGTTCTACAAATTCAAAATATCAGTTTACAAATTCAAAATATCAGTCTACAAATTCAAAATATCAGTCTACAAATTCAAAATATCAGTCTACAAATTCAAAACTTTAGTCTACAAATTCGAAACTTCATACTACACTTCAAAATGAAGTAGACTCACCGGAAGCAGAGAAATGGATTAGAGAGGATGCAATGCTCGTTAGAGAAATGGATCTAAGACTGGCCGACTCAGATCTGAATCAAAAGAAACTAAAAGGTTAGTAAACAAGGATGAGCTTGTTAGGTTATTAGTTAAACGAGAGATAGAGATGACAGAGAGACGTACGTTGGAAAGATGAAGCACAGTACCTTGCTGGCTAGGACAGAGAGATGAAGTAGAAGCCATGATACTGACCGGAAGCAAAGATTTGGACGAGAAGCACATTTCCTTAGAAGTCGTCGGCTCAGATCTGAAAAGAGAAAAAAGTAAATGTGGTCACTTTTTATCAACAGAGAGGTAAAGCAAAGACATTTAACTTATCAGAGCGATGGAGCAAACACAGACAAAGCGGATGGGAAAATGCGTGGATCGAGTTCGCCGGAAATCTCGCCGGAAATCGCCTAGAGAGAGATACGGCGAAGATTAGTTTTTTTTACCTGAAAAGCTTGAGAAATCGTAGTATATATTGGGTTAAATTGTGTGTAGACTGAAAAAGGTCTACATATATGTAGATTTTATAATATGTCTACGAACCCCTTAACCACAAATCTCAAACCGTAAATATTTTATTTGATCATCAAATTATATATTGGTTAAATCCGGTTAGGTTAAATTGTGTGTAGACTGAAAAAAGATCTACATATATGTAAACTTTATAATATGTCTACAAACCCCTTAACCACAAATCTCAAACCGTAAATGTTTTATTTGATCTTCAAATTATATTGGTTAAATCCGGTTAGGTTAAATTGTGTGTAGACTGGAAAAAAAGTCTACATATATGTAGACTTTATAATATGTCTACGAACCCATTAACCACAAATCTCAAACCGTAAATGTTTTATTTGATCATCAAATTATTGGTTAAATCCGGTTAGGTTAAATTGTGTGTAGACTGAAAAAAAAGTCTACATATATGTAGACTTTATAATATGTCTACGAACCCATTAACCACAAATCTCAAACCCTAAATGTTCCTTAAAAATGTTTAGTTATATAAAATTTTAATTTTTTACTTCATATTATCCATTATATTAATGATTAGTTAAAAATATTACAACAATTATTTTTATACATTTTTAAAATTAAATTATTAGATAAAATTATGGTATAGACTACATAACAAGTCTACCAAATGAATAGAATTCGTACGAGGTCTACATATATGTAGACTTTTTTCTGTTACGTGTAGACTAACAAATGATAGAAACGTAAAATACACTTCTGTTTTTTTGTTTGGTCATAAAGGTTAAATAGTACTTTTATCACCCTTGTAGGTTGGTTTTGCATTTGATTGAAATTGGGGTACACTTATAGGTTTAAATTGAAATTTTAGATTGTTTTTAGCAAATCCCCCAATAGTTTTTGTCATATTTAATATAGTTTTTAATAAAAAATTACTTATATTTGATTTCAAAATCTTTTAATAAATAAAATTTTCAAATTAAACTAAGATTTGAAAATAAAAAATACTTTATTTTTATAAAATATTAATCATGGGTTTCTTGCAAATATGACTTAAAACGAAAAGTCAAACACAAAATTAACTCATATTTTTTAATAAAAAAAATTCATTTTCCATATTTTCCCCAAAATTTCGATTATTCACAAAAATGCTATTTTTTTTTTAAATGAGCATTTTCCTCTATCATCCTCATATTTATCAAGTATTTACAATATTGTCATTGCCATGAATACACCAGCTACCATGAACAACCAGTTTGAAGTTCTTAATGCACTTAAAATCGATTTTCAATCATCTTATCTCATTTCTTATCTCAAAAATAAATCTTATTCACTTTTCTCTATATTCATCTAAGAAACTCAAGATTTTGATTCAAAACTTGTAAGATTCAAACTCATGATTCTTGGTCATTAGCAAGTGATATGTTTCATGGTGAAGTTATGTGTGCTAGGATAACTTAATCTAAGTTATCTCAATGGCTGAAAATATGAAATTGATTTTTTCCAGATTTGTTCGTCAGAACACTTCTGTATAAGTCTTCTGGTTGTAGATGACTTATACGAAAGTCTTCTGGTCAATGACTTTTGCAATTGACTTTATGTGTGTTTTTAGAGATGACTTCGCTAGAAGTCTTCCAAATTTTCTTTGTTAACAAGAAAATCTCAAAAATACCAAAGAAAACTTCCCAGTAAGTCGTCTAGGATAAACAAGTTAGTTTTTCAATTGACCGGATTGTGTCAGAAATTTGACTTTATCTACATGACTTACACGGAAGTCTTCCGCCAGAAGACTTCCATGTAAATCTTCTGAACTCTCGGTGGAAATCTTCTCAGTATCGGTGAAAGTCATCTCAGGTTACTTTTGCAATTGAAAAATAATACTTAAATATTTAATTTCAATTAAACGACTTCAATGTAAGTCTTCCGGCAGACGACTTACGCGGAAGTCTTCCAAAATTTTTTTTTCCGAGATTATGGTGAGACCTTGGATATCACAGAAGACTTCCATGTAAATCATCTGAAGGAATACATACACATAGGTCACCTAGTTAAATATTTAAATTTTATTTTTAATTGCAAAACTAACCTGAGACGACTTACATATAAGTCATCTAGTAAAAATTAAATATTTAAGTTTTATTTTTCTGCTAGACGACTCACAAGTAAGTTGTTTAGGAAAATTCAAATTTCTAACATAATTTGGTCAAATGCGAAACTAACATGTTTATCCTAGACGACTTACTGAGAGGTCTTCTCTAGTATTTTTGAGATTTTTTTTTGAAAACAAAAAGCCAATATTTATAAAGGACGGCGTCCTAAGAATTCTGTTGTAGAGTAGACTTCTCTTGAAGTCTTCTTTTGTAAAATTTCAATTTCAAAAATGACCTAATTGATGACTTCCTAGAAGTTTGCCAGAATACTTTCTTGGAAGTCTTCAATGTCAAAGTTTAATAGACTTTCATGTTCTCTAAATCATAAAGATTTTTTTAACATTTTCTTGTTAATTCATGTATATTATTTAATATTTGGATTCCTGAATGAAGTTCATAACTTAATTGGTTTTAATTATGACTTTTAATTATGAGTTTACCAATATTCATGTTTATTAATGTTTCTAGCTAATATGAGAAGACTTCCACGGAAGTCTTCTACGTTTGTTTTCTTAAACTTGTTAAGTAACTTTAAGATATATATTTTAATTTTCAAAAGTTTTAAGCAATTTCAAAAATATCAAGTAATATGGTTTTATGTGTCTTCTTAGATCATAAGATATACTTTTTAGCTTTCATGAAATTCAAAATTTCAATTTTTACTTAAAATTTGAGTTTCCCGCTTCAAATTTGTGTGGAGTTTTAAAATTTAACAATTTTTGTTAAACTTGAGTAGATTTGATGAATTGGTACCATAGATTTTGTATAAATTATCATTGATTGTCATTGATTATCATGAATTTCCATATATATATATATATATATATATATATATTCTTTAAGTTTTTCTTCTAGAATAATATATACATGTTTTCTAAAAAAAAACTTTTTCATGAAATATAAATACTTGACATTAAAATAATTTTTTAATTATAATTGTTTTAACATTTTATCTTGGTTGATTTTTGTTTAAGTTTTCTATGATCTTGTTTATATTCTTAATATATAAAACTATGAATTTTCTCATAATGTTATCTCTAATGATTTTGTTATAATATTTTTTTATTATCATTTACTTAAAAATAAAAATGTAGTACAAAACTTTGTTATTGATATGTGTGGTTTTTGTTTCATAGATTTTAAGAATATTATTAGTATACATAGTATTTCAAAAGTTGAGTATTATGATTAAAACTAAAGAAAATTTATGTTCCAATAACAATAGTTTTTAGTAGAATTACAAAAATCATTGAAAGCTAAAAATTTTGAATAATAAGAGATTTACATGGAATTAAAAAGTCCATAAACCAATAACAAAGAATTTTAATAAATTTTTTAAAATCCATAAACTAATAACAATGGTATCTCTATTTTTTTAAAATAAATTAAACTTCCACCACCAAGAAACCCCCTTATATTGTGAGTTTTAGCTCCTCTAGTATGACGCCATGTATGTGAGAAAACGATAAAATAATTCTTTAACTCAAAAATCAGATCGAAGATTAGCAAGATCAAAATGAATCCAAAAACTAATGAATCTACAAGGACTGTTACGCCGGTACAAACAGATGGAGTCGTTGGGATCTAGCAAGACGGGAAACCTGGTTGGATAGATAGATTCCCGAACTAGAGACCCTTCTTTCGGATCCGAAAAATGAGGATACACAGCCTTAGAAGAATATCGTTAAGAAAGAGAGATCTTTTTAAGAAAGTGTTTGTATGCTTGACTCTTGAATGAGCCTTGCAAATATCTTGAGAGATAAGTAAGATGAGGAAAATAGTTTATTGAAATTGTGTTCTCTTAGCAAAGTGTAAGAGTTACATATATAGCAAAGCCAAAACAGAGATAATGTTAAAACTAATCATAATCCTAAGATGAGTAGAAATCATAAAACTAACTTGATAAAGATGAAACTAAAACCCGCTAAAACCGTTAGTGACGTGTTCTGTCACAATACTCCCTCCTTTAGAACATTCTTGGCCTCAAGGATGAAAATCAGGAAATTTGGCAATAAATCTTGGTAGAACTCCCATGTTGCTTGTTGAGGTGTTGAACCCTTCCACTGGACGAGGACTTTGGTGACCGGTTTGTTGTGTCTGTTGACCATCTTCTTCTCCAAAATGTGTTCAGGTTCTTTTCTTGTTTGCGACAGTGTAGGAGTTCAACTTGGAGGGTTATGGCACAACTTTAGTTGAGTGACGTGAAATACATTATGTATTGCAGAAGTTGGAGGTAACTAAAGCTTGTAAGCTCGCGAACCAACACAATCGATGATGCAGAAAAGTACGTAGTAACAAGGCGGGAGCTTGTGAGGCATGTGTCGACCCTTGAGAGAGTGCTGGTGATATGGCTGAAGCTTTATGTAAGCATAGTCACTGATTTTAAATTCACGATCAGAGCGGTGAGAATCTACGTATTGCTTCATTCGATTTTGAGCCCGTAGGAGGTGAAACTTCATCATATCAATCAATGCTTCACGCTTCTGAAGAGTTCTATCAATGGCAGGGGAAGAACTTTCTCTTGGTAGGTAAGGCATATGAATCGGAGGCGGTTGACCATAAAGAGGTTGACCACAAACGATCTCAAATGGAGTAATATGAATGGCTGAGTGATATGTGGTGTTGTACCACCATTCTGCGAGGGAAAGCCATGAACTCCAAGAGTGTGGAGAATCAGAAACCATACACCGAAGGTATATCTCCAGAGTCTTGTTCATAACCTCCGTTTAGCCGCCAGATTGAGGGTGATAGGCTGTAGAGAAGTTGAGATCAATGCCATGCACGCAAAACATTTCTCTCCAAACTTCACTTAAGAAATTCGGATCACGATCGCTAGTTATGTCTTTAGGCATTCCGTGTAAGCGAAAGACTTGATCCATGTACACCTTGGCAACATCCATAGCTGTATAAGGGTGTGATAACTCCAAGAATTGCATGTTTTTACTTAGCCTAATGATGACCACAAGGATGCAATGTTTTCCAGTAAATGGGGAAGAACTTCTATAAAATTAGGACTGATTGACTCCCAAACACATGCAGTGACCGGAAGTGGCTGTAGAAGACCCGGTTTTGCAGCAAGATCATACTTATTCTTTTGACAAACAAGAAAATTTCGGACATAATTCTGAGTTTTTGAACTCATCTTAGGCCAAAGGAACAAAGTTTTGATGCGTTGCAGCGTTGAATTGTGGCCTGAATGACCCCAATTTCTGAATTATGGAGCCATTTAAAGATGTGCAGCTTGACTGATTGATCGTTTCCTATGACAAATTTCCCTTGGCGACGTAATTCACCATTGACGAAAGAGTAAGCAGGTTGAAGAGTCTTGTTCTGCTGTAGTTATGCGATAATATTTTTAAGAGCTGGATCAGTTTCCAACAAAGCTTTCAGTTCCTCATAAAAACCATGATGGACCTGAGATAATGTGAGTTGAAGGAGCTGGGACCCCAAAAAGCAGAACAACGCGTCTGCCGCGGCGTTCTCTTTACCCTGCTTGTAATGAATTTCAAAAGTATAACCCATCAACTTAGCAGCCACATGTGTTGAAATAGAGTTATGATTTTCTGTTCCAATAAAAAATTCAGGCTCGTTTGATCAATTCGGATAATAAACAAGTTGTGCGCCAAGTACGCATTCCACGTCTGAACCGCGTGAACCACTGCAAGAAGCTCCTTCTCGTATACTGAGAGGTTCTGATGTTGAGGTCCTAATGCTCTGCTGATGTAGAAGATTGGATGATTGTCCTGCATACGTACTGCGCCTATACCAGTTTGAGATGCATATGTTTCGACGACAAAAGGATTGGAGAAATCAGGTAAGTGACACGGTGTGTTTATTGTTCTAGCAGTGTATAAATATCCTAAACAATTAACTGTCAAATTAACCCTTAATCCTAACACACAAAACAATAATCTTGCCAAGAGAGATCAAGTGTAGTACTTAGGGATCGAATCCACAGAGAGCAATGACACACAATAGATTTCTTATTTATAAGGACTAAGCTAGATATATATACATACACACACACACACACACATATATATATATATATATTAGTAGTATTTAATCAATTTAAAAAATATTCCTTATTAGAAGGTGTAGATGCAATATTAATACGCTAATAACGTAATATGGAAATATGCTACTAAACTAACTAGATGCAAATGTAAATGTGCTATATATAGGGTTTCAAGCTCAATAGATTATGGGAATAGAAAGCACAGAACTGTAAATATTCTAGAACTCAAATATTAACTATTCTGACACTTTTAACTCAAAAGGAAGGACCATCGATCGACAGCTAAGGCCTAATGTCGATCGACAGTTAAGGCCTAATGTCGATCGACGGTGAAATCAGAAGGATGTGTGAACGAGGTTTGATATGTTCACCAAGATAATTAGACCAGCTCTCGCATGCGCCTAACAACCTAGTTCAATGGATTCTATTATGGCAGAGAACCTACTCTCATAGTCGTCTATGTCCTACTTTCGAGATCCTAGTTAGCTACTTTAGAATGCAAGCATCAAGCACAACTAAATTGATGGATATTAACTTTAACCTATTAATCATACTTTTGGGTTACTCCATGATTGCTATCATTCAACCCTAAATCTAGTTGATAACTACTCAGACATAATTAGAGGAAGAATAATAATCTGAATATAATGCATAGATAAAATATTGGGGTTTCAATACAAGTCTCCCTAAAAAGTTATGAATATTCTCCCTAAAAGCTCTGAAACTATAATAGAATGTTTGTTCACCCATGCACACATGCACCCCTGCTGCTTTTTTTCTTGGTGTCATACATAAAGTATAAATATAAAACCCTAAAATCTAGGTCAAAACTCGTCTAAGGGTAATCTTGTAATCTTGTGTCTTTTTTCTAACTTGGGCTTGGGATTGGCTATCTGCGAATTGGTCATCGATCAGATGTCAAGTGTTCAACATCGATAGATCTTGGTTTTGTACCATCGGTCGATGAAAAGGTTGTGTCGTCGATCGACTACGGATCAACTACGGATTATTTTCTTCTAAATGCTCCAAAAACTCCCACTATCTACATATATCTCCAAAACGTACATGGACCTGTAAATACCTCAAAACATAGCCTAGACACACATAATAAACCCCAAATAGAGCCTATAATATGGCTTAAAAATGGTAATAAATAGGCTATATCAACTCCTCCAGACTTAACCTTTTGCTTGTCCTCAAGAAAACAAGCATGTGAAAGAGGTTTTGAAAAGCGAAGACTCACATAATGTCTTAGTATAACTGTCACCCTAGTTTGTTGCAGCCACATCATACCAAGTCAATCATAGAGAAAATTTATATACCATATCCTCGTATAGCAACCAAATCCATTCTACCAACAACTAAGCGAATACTAGTCTGACTCGCCCCTTTACTGATTTCATTTCTTTGCATAAAATAAAAATGTAGGCTTTACCTTGGGAGTATCGATCAAAGGATATATGGAATCTTACCTCTGCAAGTATCCAAACACACAGGTAGTCTTTTATGATTCATTTCCTCTCTCTCTTCTCACTTCTTCTTTGTCAATGTCTCCCTTCTTTTGAGGGTATCATTTTATTTTTTTAATTAACTGAGATATTTGGACAAGCTTCTATGAATCTAGCCCTAATGGTTTTGCCACCAGATCCTGTTCACTTCTTTTTGACCTTTATCTCTTTCTAGAATCATATGAATGAAGTTTTAATGGTTGTAGCCACCAAATCATGTTCGATATTTTTTTATCTGAAGGGGGAGAGAGGGGAATCAGAAGCACACAAAATTTTACCTTCCAGACTTGCAGAAGGAATTCGATCCAGTGTATACCAAATCCCAAAGCAAGAATATAATGTCAGGATTAGTGTTGAAAATCAGCTTTGGTTCCTTCAAACTTTCTAAGAAAGTGTGATATAGTGTCTGGATGATCCACTTTGGTATCTCTAGTAATCTCTGCAAACAACCTTCTAATAAAGTGTGGTTAGTCAATAATAAATCTTGATCATAGTCTCATTCTTGATTCAATAAAACTTTTTGAAAAACTTATATATATATAGAGAGAGAGAGAGAAACTAAAACAAATCAATAGCATTAGCGAACCTCTCCCATACTTAAATTACACTGTCCCCAGTGTAATCCTCCTGGATTAGTTAGGAAAAATCAAATCATAAGTAAATAGCTTAAGTAGAAAACTCGATACCTCTCTCTGTAAGAGATCGTCGATTGACGGTAGGCAGGTTTGGTCGATCGATGCTCGCGATCCACTGTTGACCGATGATGCCTCTCTGGTGTCGATCGATGGTGGTTTAAATAGTCTGTAAAAACGAAATAAAATTCGAAATAAATGACAGTATAAGTAAAAACTAAATAAATACTTACTAAACAGTGGGTTGCCTCCCACTCAACGTTTGGTTATAGTTTTAAGCTCGACGTTTTGAACTTTCAAACTAGAATGGAGGTGGATCAGCACTTGGAAAACAAGTGTCTACATCTTCTTTGCTTTTCTGAAACCATGTACTGACGAAGCTTCTCATTGCCTCATTTGCGCTGGCTTTCTAATTCTTCATGATCTCCATAGCAACCTCCACTGAATGCATTCTCCTTTGTAGATTCTGAATATTGTGTTGTAGCGTTCTAAGTTTGCCAGCTGTAGTTTCTGATATATCCTCCAATTTCTGAGAAACATCCTCCTTCATCAGGCTCTGAGAAAAAGCAATCTCATCGAATCTGTCTTCTAATTGTTCTTTTGCCGTGGACTTTTGTCTGTCGAATTTAGCATCGTTCGATGGCATGATGCTTCCGTCGATCGATGTCATTATGTTTTCTCTAATCGCACGCTGTCCTTGAATAGTATCCAAATCTTGTTTCATCTCATCCATGCGTGTAGTCAAACCGGTGAAGCACTTGTCTATAGGATAGTAGACATCATCAAGCCTCTTGTAGAAATCATCCAGTGACATCTCTTGATATTTGTAGATCTCATGCACGATATCGTCAATCTCTGATCTGCTGCATGTTTTCTGCTTCTACATAGACTTGGCGATCTTTGCCACATGTTCAGGTAAACATATGTAGCTGTGCTCAAACATAGTATCTCTTTCTAGAACTTCCCTGATATCTTCTTCTTGCACATTCAAAACTCTTCCATCTGTAGCTCGTGCATTTCCGTTCTCATCTCTATAGATGACATACTCATCTTTCTTTTCCCGATGGAAATTTTTGATGCCATTAGCATCATAAGATATATGTCCATGCTCTATGCGATCATCTATTAGTAGTGGGTTTATCCAATCGACTGATCGTGGTCTACCTGAATTGGAGGTACAAAACTGGTTCACCCCTGAAATGGTGTCAATCGATGCATGTCTTCTGGCGTCGATGGATTTTTTTATGTTTGGGGGTGTATAGATCATCTTGGATCGGCAAGTTCTTCTGTTCCTCTCTGTCGATCAATGCATGTACTCGAGCGTCGATCGATGGTTGTTGTCCACATAAATTTCCTGATCCAGTAGCCAGAACACGGTCATCTGCCACATTCTCCTTTGGTATGTTTAGAATTCTTCCATAAAGATCTTGTGCATTTCCTTCTGGGACTCTGAAAATTCCAAACTCATATGGTCTAAGATATCTATTATCTACATCTTCTGGTCTTGGCTCTGGTTTTGGGTTGCGTTTGATGTCGTTCGATGGCCAAGATATGCCGTCGATCGATGTTGTATTATCTGCTTTCGCATTCAGTACCCAGCCAGCTTCTTACAATGCTAGGCTGCGGGACTCAATCAACTCTTCCTCCTTGTAATCTGAATCGTATTCTTCGTAAGCTTCACCGCATCCTTGGTACACCTGGTGGGTATCGATCGATGGTGTATGGTGACCGTTATCGTTGCTTGAGTATCAGGCTATTGGCCGAAAAGATTTCCAGCTCCATTAGTCATCGCAAGTATATCTGCCACATATTTTCTCATGACATGTAGAATTCTGCCATCCATAGCTTGTGCGTGACCATCTGGATCTCGCATAATGCCAAACTCATCTGGTCGTAGATAACCATATTCCCTTTCACGTTCTGTTGCTGAATCTAGTTCGGACTATGATTAAAAACTAGTATCTATCGATGGTGAATGGTTAACATCGATCGACTTCGAGTTCCCGAGTTGATGGGAAACATGAAAAACATCAGCCTCGTCCATAGCAATCCCTCGATATTCAATAATTTCTTCTTCTATGTAATCTTCGTTGTACTCGAGGTTGGCTGGGGTGTGGTCGAGATCTGTGTGGTAGGTGTTGATTTGTTCTAAAGGGTGGGTGTCGATCGATAGTTGCATTTCCGGATCGTCAATCGGTGGTGTGGGTTGGGTGTCGATCGATGCCCCTCTTCTGATTCCTCATGGGACTCATAATCGCAGAAACATGTGGCCACAAGTCCTGCGTCATTACACAATTTTGTGAGGGAACGTTTATTCTTATAAGTTTCATAATAAACATTATCGTCAATCAAGGAAAGGCACATATTGTTTGTATTCATGTCACAGATAACTCCTACGGTGGCCACGAAATCTCTTGCAAGTAACATAGAATAGTTACAGTTGATCTGAATATCCATCACATGGAAGTCTATCGGGATCAATACATTCTGAATTTGCAGTGGGACATCTCTGCAAATAACTCTTGAATCTACTCTGGAGCAATCCAAAAAAAATGAAAGAATCAATGGAAGGCTCCACTCTCAGGTTCAACTTCTCTGCCATAGCTCTGGGTATGATGCTCACTGACGATCCTATGTCGCAGAGGGCATTGGGAAACTCGTGGCTTTTGATCAGACATGGCACCACAAACTTCCCAAGGTCACTTTTCTTCTTCAGATTGATCTTCTGCTTTTTCCTGGGATGACTCTCAGTAGCCTTAATGACCATCATAGGCTCTGATGTATCCATCTTCTGTTTTGGAGATATCATGTTCGTGAATTTTGGTGAATGAGCTTGTTTTATTGCTATATATCCTCGATCGACACGACGATCTCGCCGTCGAAAGATGTTGGGAAGTTTTCCCGATTCTGCTAACTTCTCAAGGACAATCGATTGCTTCTCAGTCGCTTGTGTTGATCGATGCCCGTGCGAACTGTTGAACGAACTCGACTTTTCTACTCGGAATCCTCCCTCTTTTAGCCTTTCTCTCTTGACTTCTACCCAAAAATCATCACCAATCACAGCATTGACGTGACGTTCTTGTCTAGACTCTTATTTCTCCTTAACCTTATCCTCTTATCTCCTAAGGACTTCACTTGTCTGGATCACTTGATTCTCTAGCTCCTTCAAAGTGGTGTCGAGGTCTTCGAACTTTGTGTTTAGGTGGAGGTACATGAAATCTATCTTCCCATTGAAGTGAACAGTGATCTTCCGATGTCCCTCTAGTACTTTGTCAAACATAAATTTGATCCATGGATTTCTGATTGGCCTTGAAACCTCCATGCCTTTAGCAGCTTGGGCGTTAGCTTTAGGTCGGGTTATTGCAGCGTCTGCTTCTAGTTCTGCTTCTTTATCAGGGATTACAGCTCCATGTTCGTCTATGTTTTGACCTACTGCATTACGCAGGTGACCGTTGAGATCACACAAGTCTCAATTCTCATTATGAACCACTACAATAGGTGCAACCATCTGAACTCGTCTGCTGTCGTCGATCGATGCGGGTAGGTGTTTGTCCATCGATGCTATGTGGTTGACGTTGGTCGATGCTCGAGTTCTGATGTCGGTTGATGCTCGAGTTCTGATGTCGGTCGATGCTATCCGTGAAGAGGTTTTGGTCGACGCTGAGTAGATACCGATCGATGCTTGTCGTCTTTCTTTGTGGATTGTACGTTCGAGCTTATGTGGGTCTGAGAATAGAAGTTCTTGTCCTTTATTACTCCTGGTACTCTGTTGAATGTACCTGAGAAACAAAGATAAGAAAAAATTAGTAACTTGAAAATAAACCTAGACTAAATCCTAGAAATTAAATCTAATGGCGATCAATGCTCCCCGACAACGACGCCAAATCTGACACGGTGTGTTTATTGATCTAGCAGGGTATAAATATCCTAAAAAAATAATTGTCAAATTAACCCTTAATCCTAATACACAAAAAATACTCTTGCCAAGAGAGATGAGGTGTAGTACTTAGGGATCGAATCCACAGAGAGCAATGGTGAACAATAAATTTCTTATTTCTATGGATTAAGCTAGGTATATATATATATTCTTTATTAGGAGGTGTAGATGCAGTATGGAAATATGCTAATAACGTAAATATGAAAATATGCTACTAAACTAACTAGATGCAAATGTAAATGTGCTAGATCTAGGGTTTCAAGCTTAATGGATTATAGGGAATAGGAAGCACGAAAATGTAAATATTATAGTACTCAAATATTAACTTTGTGACCCTTTTAACTCCAACTCTTGTATGCGAGCAAAATGAAAGAGCATCGATCGATGGCTAAGGCCTGATGTCGATCGACGGTGAAATCAGAAGGAAGTGTGAACGAGATATGATATGTTCACCAAGCTAATTAGACTAGCTCTCGCAAGCGCCTAACAACCTAGTTCAATGGAGTCTATTTTGGCACAAAACATACTCTCGTAGTCGTCCATGTCCTACTTTCGAGATCCTAGTTAGCTACTCTAAAATGCAGGCATTAAGCACAACTTGATGGATATTAAGTTTAACCTAGCAATCCTACTTTTGGGTTAATCCATGATTGCTATCATTCAACCCTAAATCTAGTTGATAACTACTTAAACATAATTAGATTAAGAATAATAATTTGAATATAATGCATAGATAAAATATTGGGGTCCCAATACAAGTCTCCCTAAGGAGTTATGAATCTTCTCCCTAAAATCTCTAAAACTATAATAGAATGCTTGTGAACCCCTGCACACACGCACCCCCTGCTACCTTTTCTTGGTGTCATACATAAAGTATAAATACAAAACCTTAAAATCTAGTTCAAAACTCGTCCAAGGGTAATCTTGTAATCTTGTGTCTTGTTTCTAACTTGGGCTTGGAATTGGCTGTCTGCATAATTGGTCATTGATCGATGTGAAGTGTTCAGAATCGATCGATCTTGGTCTTGTACCATCGGTTGATGACAAGGTTGTGTCATCGATCGACAATTATCTTGTACTTCGACTCTCTCAATGATCAGCTACGGATTATTCTCTTCTAAATGCGCCAAAAACTCTAAGTATCTCCATCTATCTCCAAAACGTACATGGACCTGTAAGTACCTCAAAAAAAGCCTAGATACACATAATAAACCCCAAATAGAGCATGTGACATGACCTAAAACTGGTAAAAAATAGGATATATTAATAAGGCAAGGACATGAGCTGTCATGATGGCTGTTTCTAGAGATTGAAAAGTGATGTTGGCCTCTGGGCTCCATGAGAAGCCATCCTTACGGAGAAGCAGAGTAAGGGGTCGTGCTATTATGCTATAGCCTTGTATAAAGCGACTTTAGTAGTTTGCAAGACCCAAGAAGCTATGTATCTGCTTTTGGTTACTAGGGATATGCCAGCTTTCCACTGCTTTTATTTTAATTGGGTCAGTGCTTACGCTGTCAGAGGAGATGAAGTGACTGAGGTATTCGATCTTCGTTGCTCCAAAAGTACACTTTGACTATTTAAGGTAAAGTTGATGATGGGTTTTGAATGTTGTTTTATGCACGTCCTTCGGTGACATGCGCAGCTGATGGCACCCGGCGCATAAGTCGAGTTTCGAAAAAAATTGGGCACCTCCCAACTCGTGTACGAGATTTTACAATAGAGGTATCAGATATTTATCCTTGATCGTCTGTTTGTTTAAACCTATGTAGTCCACACATATTCGCCATGAACCATCTTTCTTCTTCACAATGACCACTGCGGATGCGTAAGGGCTGGAGCTATATTGAATGATTCCTTGAGTGAACATCTCGCCAATCATCTTGTCATTCGAATCTTTCTGTAGTGACGAGTATTGATGCGGTCGTAGATTGATAGGGTTAGCTCCTGTTTCGAGTGGTATATTCTGGTTGAAACCGTCTCAGAATGGAGGAAGAGATGATGGTTCGTCAAAGACGTCGCTGTAGGAATCGAGTAGTTTTTTAGCAATCCAGTCTCATCGAGTTGTGGGTTTCTGGCTTTGATGTGATAGAATATGGCATCAGGTGTAAGTGGTTGTTGAGGGAACATGGTGTCGTTGATCTCGCGTAAGAGGAGTAGAGCAAGTTGCGGTTCCTGCAACATAAGTTTGTTTAAGCTGCTCCCTGTAACTACTTTAGAGACGTTTGATGTCGTTTCTTGGAGAACATGTTTTGTCACGTTAAAGTTGAACTCCATTCTTAGGTTCAGAAAATCCTAGAGGATAGGACCCAGAGTAGAGAGTCATTGAACACCCAATACCAGATCATGCATCCCAATCCCAATGGTAGTGTTCTTGTTTCAGTTTTAAACTCGTAGGCCTGTATCTTCCAGACAAAGGTACTGCATTTGTAATTTGTAATCAAATCACCACTGGCTGCAACAATTGACATTGGTTTAATCGGTGTCAAAGAACAGCCGAGACATTTGGCTATTTATATGTCGAGGAAGTTGTGTGTGCTGTCGAGGTCGATTAGTATATGCAGTTTTCGCTTTCCGTACTGACCCACTAGACACATGCAGTTGAACGTAGGGCATCCATTTAAAGCATGTAAAGAGATAGTGGACACCTTATCATCCCCATCTTCGATAGTTGTTTCCCGTATTTCTCTTTTAGCTATCTCTTCATCGAACTCTATTGGATCAGCTTCCAGAAACAAGAATTCAGAATGCCGGTTCTTATGTTGATGACCTGGAGTGAATGGTTCCTCGCAATACATACAAAGACCCTTACGTTTTCGTTCCTGAAGCTCTTCGAAAGTAACACGTTTCTGAGGTGTATTAGAGAGGAGTGGTTTGTTGCTTTGACCCCATGATTGTAGGTGTAGTTGGTGTGTTGTATTGATTCTTATTTTTTTAGAAGTTTGATCATTGAGATCAACTGAAAGCTGGTCGAGGTGTTTTCTTCGGCGTTTGTAGCAGAGATAGCTCGTGGAGTTTTGCTATTCTTGCTGCTGCTGGTACGGTCGTGACATTGAATTGGCGAACATGAAGGGCTAGATGCGGGTTCATGTTTGTCTGGAAAATACTCAAATCATGACACAGAGCAAGTGTGATTTTTTCATAGCACAATAAAACTTCTCTAGGTATACATCAATGGAGTCGTTCCCTAGTTTCAAGCTGACTAACTCAAATAATAGGTCATCAAAGAGCTCGCTGAAGCGCTCACACTACAAAAAAACTAGTTATTGATAGCACATTGTTATAGCTCGTTTTACGTAACTGCTATCGTAGATGGGTTAAAATTTTCATTAGTATTCAATAGCATTGCATGAACGCTATAATAAATTTTAACTAAGCGGGAAATTAAATTTAGCTTTCCGCGACACTTAGTTAACATTTTGGTCAAAGCGAGAAACTAAACCCTAAATCGCCGTTTCTCTCAGTTTTCCCATTTCTCTACTGAACCCTAAATCGCCGTTTCTCCCTGATCTAAGTTTCCGCGACACTGAGCTAAAATCGCCGCGACACCAAGCTTCAATTCGACTCTGCTTCTTCATCTCGCAGGTATAGTTCATTCACATTTTGACATCTCCGTCGAAATGAGAATAAATCGAATCGAGTTCTCTGGGTTATAGTTGTTGGTTCTTTTGATTTCTTGTTTGATTCGAGCTTGATTCATGACAATATTATCTTAGGGTTGTAGATTAACTTCGTTGTGTTATTGGTTGAACATTATCTTGTTTGGTACTTCTTTACTACATTATCGTACGGTTGTAGATTTATCTTAGGGATTCGATTTCTTTGTTCTGTGATCTACTCTTAATTTGTTTGAATCTGAGGACACCTTAACAAAGCCTTTATAGTACTAAAGTTAAAATCTAGGTTCCAACATAGAATGGTGGAAAAAACATGGGTGCATCTAAGCAGGTAATCTATTCATTCATATTTGTTACGTTTCATTTGCTTTCAAGAGAGTTAACTTAATTTTTTGTGTTTTGCTTTTCATTGTTAATCGAAGAGTTGATCCTGCATATGAGAGAGGGGCTTCAAAGTTTGTACGGGATGTGGCTACAGCTCGGGGAGGGATCGATATGATAGTATGTCCGTGTGTTGACTGCAGAAACTTAGATCGTCACTCCGGAAGTGTAGTTGTTGACCATCTAGTAACTAGGGGAATGGAGAAGGGTTATAAGATGCGGGCTGACTGGTACTTACATGGAGAACTCGACTCAGGTGTTGCAACTGAAAGGGAAGCTGATTGGAATGATGAGATTTTCGGTTTATACAAAGCTGCTGAGGGTTTTGATGAAGGTTTATCTGAGATGGCAGAGGGAGAAGACAAGAAAGAAGACGAGTTTTTGGCCAAGCTTGCTGATGCTGAGACACCCTTGTATCCGAACTGTGTCAATCATAGTAAGCTGTCTGCAATTGTTTCGTTGTTTAGGTTGAAGACTCAGAATGGATGGTCTGACAAGAGCTTCAACGATCTTCTTGAGACTTTGCCGGAGATGTTACCAGAGGATAATGTTCTTCACACATCACTTTATGATGTGAAGAAATTCTTGAAATCATTTGACATGGGTTATGAGAAGATTCACGCCTGTATCAACGACTGCTGTCTATTCAGAAAGAAGTTCAAGAATCTTGAGAAGTGTCCAAAATGTAAGGCTTCAAGGTGGAAGACTAATTTGCATACTGGGGAGAAGAAGAAAGGCGTCCCACAGAAAGTCTTACGCTACTTTCCCATTATACCAAGACTGAAGAGAATGTTCCGGTCTAAGGAGATGGCCAAGGATTTGAGGTGGCACTTTAGAAACAAATGCAGTGATGGAAAGCTTTGTCATCCTGTTGATTCAGTGACTTGGGCTCAAATGGATGCTAAGTACCCTACATTTGCAGCTGAAGAGAGGAACCTGAGGCTTGGACTTTCAACAGACGGCTTCAATCCATTCAACATGAAGAATTCTATGTACAGTTACTGGCCCGTTTTGGTGGTGATCTATAACTTACCTCCTGACTTATGCATGAAGAAGGAGAACATCATGCTATCATTGTTAATTCCTGGTCCACATCAGCCTGGTAATAGCATTGATGTGTACTTAGAACCCCTCATTGAAGATCTTAACAGTCTGTGGAGCATTGGAGAGTTAACATACGATGCCATGACAGGATCAACATTTAATCTTAAGGCGATGCTTCTCTGGACTATCAATGATTTCCCAGCTTATGGGAATCTTGCAGGCTGCAAGGTCAAAGGTAAAATGGGTTGTCCGTTGTGTGGGAAGAACACTGATAGCATGTGGCTAAAGCACAGCAGAAAACATGTCTACATGTGCCATAGAAAGGGTCTGCCACCAACTCACAATTTCCGGGGAAAGAAAAAATGGTTTGATGGCAAAGCTGAAAAAGGAAGAAGAGGAAGAATACTAACTGGACGTGAGATATCTCAAAACCTTAGGAATTTCAAAAATGTGTTTGGAAATTTGAAAGGGTCTGCAAGTAAGAGAAAAAGGAATCCTTCCTCTGTAAATCAAGGCTCTGATAGTGAGACTTTTTCTAGTGAATCCGAGGAAGATGAAGATGAAGAAGTACAAGTAGACGAAGAAGAGTTAACTAGATGGAAGAAGAGGTCAATCTTCTTCACACTACCTTACTGGGAGGTAAGTTTGTTGTTTTATATGCTTAAATGATTTTATATTGCGACTGTCTTCTTTATTTTAACTTATATATTTTGTTTGGTTTATTGTTATGACTAGGAGCTTCCGGTGAGGCACAACCTAGATGTAATGCACGTGGAAAGAAATGTTTGTGCGAGTTTAGTATCAACGTTGTTACACTGTGGGAAATCAAAGGATGGCCTGGCAGCTCGTAAAGATCTGGAGGACCTTGGTATTAGGCCAGAGTTGCACCCTAGAATCCAGGGTAAACGCACATATCTTCCTCCAGCACCGTGGTCTTTGTCCAAGGCAGAGAAGAAGATCTTTTGCAGGCGTTTGTTTGACTTTAAAGGGCCAGATGGATATTGTTCTAACATATCAAGAGCTGTCTCATTAGATGATTGCAAAGTCTCAGGGTTGAAATCACATGACTACCATGTGTTAATGCAACAGCTTCTGCCCATTGCACTTAAAGGTTTGTTACCTAAAGGACCGAGGCAGGCCGTTTTTAGGTTATGCGCATTCTTCAATGTGTTGTGTCAGAGAGTGATTGACATGGAGAAGCTTTTGGTTATGGAAGCTGAGGTAATTGAAACTTTGTGCTTGTTTGAGAGATTCTTCCCTCCAAGTTTATTTGATATCATGCTCCATTTGACTGTGCATCTTGGAAGAGAGGCTCGACTTGGTGGACCAGTACACTTTAGATGGATGTACCCATTTGAAAGGTACACATATATATATAAGTGTAGTTTTAATTTAACCATTCTTAAGTTAACCTTTCAAATTGGATATTTGTTTCAGGTACATGAAAGTCCTCAAGGACTTTGTGAGGAATCCTGCAAGACCCGAAGGGTGCATCGCCGAGTCATATCTAGCTGAGGAATGTATCCGTTTTTGCAGTGAGTTTCTGAAGAAGACAACAAATGTCCAAGAGAAAGCAGAAAGAAACATGGAGTATGAGAACAATTCTATATTAGAGGGTCGTCCAATATCATCCGGAACTACATTAACTCTGTCTGAGATGGAACTGAGAGTTGCACATCTTGCTATCATCCAAAATATGTCTATAGTGGAACCTTATGTAGAGTAAGTGTCATATTCAAGCCTATTTCACTAACTCGATTACATTATGTCATCAATATTCTGATGTATTTGTTTTGAATTTGAAGTGAGCATCTACAGTATCTACAAGATACATACAGAAAATGTCGAGAAGATGCATCAACGTTATGGAGTATGCATACAAAGAATTTTGCAAGTTGGTTAAAAGAAAAGGTAGTGATTTATTTTCCAAGTGTTTTAATTATATGTTATTGTACGTTAATTTGTAATTGTTTTGACTTTATCAGGTGCCTCTTGATTCTACAGAACATGGAGATACACTAAAGTGGATAGCTTATGGTCCACGATGTTCTGCCAAGTCATACACAGGATTCATAGTTAATGGCCAGAGGTTTCACACTATATCGGTTGATAGGAAAAGTCAGAATAGTGGTGTTTATTATGAGGCAACGGCAGTTTGTAGATCTAGTGCCAAAGATACATCACAGGTGGTTGATTTGGTGTCTTACTACGGCAGAGTAACTGATATAATTTTGGTGGATTATAATGTCTTCTACGTTCCTCTGTTCCGGTGTCACTGGGCTGTTAAGGGTAATGGAGTTAAGATTGAAGATGGTTTTACACTAGTAAACATGAATCAAAGTCAAGCCTCTTTTGCTAATGATCCGTACATACTAGCATCTCAAGCGAAGCAAGTGTTTTACTCTAGGGAAGATGAGTCATCTAGTTGGTATATTGTAATGAGAGGTCCGTCTAGAAGATACAGTAAGGAAGACATTCAAGAGGGAACTGCAGACATGGGACCAATGCCAGCTAGCATTGACATGGATGTTGACATAGATGAAGCTGAGAATGCCAGAACTGATTGTGAAGGCATATTTGTGTGAATCGTATCCTTATTGTTGTCTTTGATGTGAATTACATATGTTTGATGCTTGTTAGTGTGTCATTGTCTCTTAGTTATCAGTTATTAGCTTAGTCATTGATGTTTGGTTTGAATATTATGTTCTATATGGACTAACTCTTTATAATAATTTTTTTTCAGGTAAACTGAGATGGGACGTCCAAAGGGAAAAAAACGCGGAAGGAAACCTACAAAGAAAGCAAAAGTAGTAGATGATCAAGATGTTGAGTTCGTGTGTAGTTTAAAAACACCAGAAATACCTGTGGAAGAGCAGCCTGAGGAAGAAGAGCATGAGCAAGAGCAGGATAAGGAGCAGCCTGAGGAAGAAGAGCATGAGCAAGAGCAGGATAAGGAGCAGCCTGAGGAAGTAGAGCACGATCATGAGAATGAACAAGATAATTCCGAGGAAGAAGAGCATGAGCAGGAGCAGGAACAAGAAAATTCTGACAAAGAAGAGCATGAGCAAGAGCAGGAACAAGATCATTACGAGGAAGAAGAGGGTGTGCAAGAGCAGGAAGATAAGCATGAGCAAGAGCCTGATGGTGAGGTCGAACTAACTCAAGAGCCAGTGGGTCCAAGCTCCCGTAAGAGAAAGCGTGGACCTACAATGATGCGAGACCTAGCTAGAGATCCAAATACCAGAGTTCACGTGGATTTCACTTTCATGGGAGAAGCTTATGGTCCTGGTTCAGTTAAGCTGTCTTCATATTTAGGTCCTTTGGTGAGGGAACACGTGCCTGTGACATTAGAAAATTGGAGAAAACTATCTGAGGAAGTGAAGACAGTATTATGGAAATCAGTCCAGGTGACAGTTTCTAGACAATGAAAATAACAATATTTTCCAAGTTCAAATTTGTATGCACGTTACTAATCATGATTATGCTTTCTATGTGAGTGCAGGCAAGGTTTGAAGCTGATGAGGAGTACCAAAGGGTTGCAGTTCTTAAGCAGATGGGAGCATTGTGGAGATCATCAAAGTCACGCTTAGCTACCCAAATAAATGAAGCTGAGAATAACCAACAACGGATGAATCTTAGACCTAAGAATGTTCCTCCTAATGAGTGGCGCAAATTTGTAAAGCAGAAAACTAGCCAAGAATTCAAGGTGGTGAGTGATAGCTACAAGGAGAGAAGGCGCAAACAGATTCCACATACTTGTAGTCGAAAGGGAATGGTTAGACTAACTGAAGAGATGGTAAGCATATATGCTATCTTTTTATGCTTTCAATTTCAATGTGACACAAGGCTATTGACAAATTATATTCATACAGAAAAACAGTTCTGATGACCCGTCTGAAGTGTCAAGACTTAAAGTCTAGGTGAAGTCACGGACCAGAAAAGTTGGAACTCCTATTAACACAAATGCCGCTGAGAAGCTTGTGAGTTAAACCCATCATCTGGTACTACTTTTAAACCAACTTCTAATGTCTCTCGTTTATTATCTACAACAAAAGGCAGCTGAGATTCAAGCTGTTTATGGTCCTACTCATTCACCAAGTAGCATTGAAGCTGCAGATACACTCGCCCAACTATTAGGACCTGATAATCCTGGTCGTATGAGAGCAATGGGTAGAAATATAAGTAAGACGAAATTAGCTTGCTTCAATGTCAAACACAAGACTATCACTGAAATGCAAGAGAAGCAAAATCATCTCCAACAAATGGTTAACGAGTTAAAGTCGGAACTTGCCAAAGTTAGAAGCCATGTAAGACAACTGTCTATTATTAAGTTAAGATAAGAGGTAATAACTCCGTTGTTTTTGGTTTCTGTAACAGAAAGAAGACAATGAAGTGGGTGAAAACTCGGCTGCGAGAGTAAGTCATGTATATAAGATGAATGTACGGCTTTCTAGTGTAAACTATTACATTTTGCCATCATTACTATTTTTCAGAGTGTGAACAAGAGATCACAGAAGAGGTGTCTTCTTATTGATTGGGCTGATGAAGATGGGAACGTTGGTGAGGGCCGTATCCTTTCTTCTGACCCAGATGATATAGTGAATGACAGTAGATTAGGCCCTAAGGATGTTAAAGTAATGGTTGATGTTGCTACTGAGCGTGAAGCATTTCTATGGAGGCCTACAAGTAACATGCGTACAATTCAGGAAGCTCTTGGTCATGTTATTGCATGGCCTAAGCATAAATGTGTTGAACTAGGCTTGGGGCTTCTACCAAAAGATATTGCACCACTGGTATAGGTTTTTTTTATTGCATTAAGATTCTAGATAAGGTAATGATGTATTTTCCTTTCATGAGTTTGTATGTTAACATGTTTAACAGGGCTCGAGAACAAATTCTCTCAACAAATGCAAGCTACTGGATTTGTCTGATGATGGTGTAGTTGTTGCTGAAGGCCGTTGGCAGACACAAGAAGCAAAGGCACTGGTTAATGGAATTCCTCTCGGACCCAAAGCAGTTAAAGTATTTCTCAATGTGGTACTTGAACAAGGGACGTATTTATGGAGGCCTACTATGGAGCTGGCATACCTTGAGGACTGCTTACACTCCTTTATACCATGGTCTGTTCGCAAAGTTGTTTTTGAGAACACACCAGGAGGGACAACACAACAATCTCCAACTTCTAACATTGCGTCTTTAGCAGGAACCGCAAGAGAAACAAGAAATAAAGGTACTAAGTCTGTAGGTCTCAGGTCTCCAAGAAGAAGTGGTAATAAAGTTGCAAAATCAGGAGCAAAAACATCAACTCCTCCTGAAAAGTCTCCAGCAACTAATCAGGTAAATATTTGGTCTGTTTCAATCATCTATAGGTTTATTAATCTCTGGGTTTGAATTAGTGTGTATTGTATACATGTCAGCTTAATCATCGGTCTAAACCAATACAAGCGAATAACAAGTGCAAACTGATGGACATTGGTGGAAGGAAACAAGTTGTTGCTGAAGGACGTGTGCATTCAACTGACCCTGATCAAATGGTCCACTTTGTACGGTTGGGTCCGGATGCAGCTAGAGTGTGGGTTGATGCAGTGGTCTTAGATGATGCCGAAGTGTGGAGGAAGTCAGATGAGATCGAGTTTTTGAAGGATGCACATGGTTCATCAATTGCATGGCCAATTGATAAATTGATCATCTATTAAGATGATGTAAGTGTTGTGCCTTATGTTTTAAAGATGCGAAAGTAATTGCTTATCTGATGGGATTTTTATTGATGCAGCCTGCAGCAGGGGATGAAGAACTTTGGTCCGACTTAGCTAATTTCAGGCTAGGTAATGAACAAGAAGTTGTACCTTTTCTTTTAAGCCTATGCTTATGACTATGTTATGTGTTTAGAAACTTGCTTATGACTATGTCTAGTGTTCTGAAACTGCATATGGTATCTTTCTTCTGTAATGACTTATGTAGTTGAAACTTTTAATATGAATGTTGTTGTTGTCTTTGATGTATCTATAATGAAAGCAGGTTACATAAAACTACCATATAATAGCTTTCATACAAAGTATCAATAGCAAAAAAAAACAGCTATAGTCACAGATAATAGCATTTAAAATATCATACGATTCGAACTATCATAACAACTGAAATGCTATAATTATATTCAGTATAGCACTTTTCAAAAGCGATAATCAAAATATGCAATTGCTATTGTAGATGGCCCTATCATGGCACGAAATATGTATCGTAATCAATTTGTAACGGAAATACATCGTGCCGTAGTTTCATTAATAATAGCACCTATATTTGCGCTATGAAATACTCACATTTCGTAGCATTGCAAAAAATGCTATCTTAAAGGGGGTACCTATGATGGCTGCCGCATACATAGCATTTCATAATTCGCTATCATACATCTATCATAGCATAAAACTCGTGCTAACAATGTCTATATTTCTTGTAGTGCCAGATAATGCAGCAACGTATTCTGGCCATAGAGGGAAGATGTTGTAGCGATTGTCAAGATAGGTGTGATGCCATTGCAGAGCTTTGATGGTTATATGTAGAGATGCCAGACGAACCATCAGTTCTGGTGGAGTGTTATCAATCGAGAAGAATTTCTCGCAACGGTAAATCCACCCTCGGAGTGCTGAACCATCAAACATAGGGAAACAAATCTTAGTTCGTTGTGGTGATAAACCATTAGGTAGGTTTTGGTTTTGGTTCTGCATATGGTCTGTTTTTGTTGCGCTCTGGTCTTGAGGAAAACGATCGGGTGGGTCTAATCGTTGTTCTGTTTCTGAAGTTGTGACTTCAGAAGATGTTTGTCCTTGATATCCTTCACGTTGGTTAAAGGGTGGAGAATTAGCAAAGTGTTTTTCTATTATATCTCTAAGCGCTGAGATTTCACCACCTAGATCCTTACAAATCTCTTCACTTCGTTGAGTTTGCGAAGCACGTAGGTCTTCGATTTGTTTGTTCATGTCGTTCAATGCGGTAGTTTGTCGAGTGTCCCTTGTTGAAACCTGAGGATTTGTTTTTCTGATATCAATGAGACTGGAAACCTGGTTGGATAGATAGATTCCCGAACTAGAGACCCTTCTCGCGGATCCGAAGAATGGGGATACACAGCTTTTGAAGAAGATCGTTAAGAAAGAGATATCTTTTTAGAAGAAAGTGGTTGTATGCTAGACTCTTGAATGAGATTTGCAGATATCTTGAAAGATAAGTAAGATGAGGAAAATAGTTTATTGAAATTGTGTTCTCTTGAAAAGCCTAAAAGTTACATATATATAGCAAAACCAAAGCAGAGATAAGGTTAAAATTAATCCTTATCCTAAGATGAAATATAAATCATAAAACTAACTTGATAAAGATGAAAATAAAACCCGTTAAAACCGTTAGTGACTCTCCTGTCACAAAAACCAACATGAAGTCCGGTGAGTTGGACATAGATTCCCCACCCTCCACTACCACTAGATCATTGATAGCAATAAAAAAAGTGGATCCAACTGCTCCACAACCACCTACGACCATCAAGATAATCTTTCTGAATCCATTAATCCTTGCACTGGATTGATATCCATTGAGTATGGACATGATCAGATGATCCGTTAGTCAGGATTTAGATAAAGTCAACAACTAATCTATCCACTCCACCCAGTGACAAACGAGTTAACAAAAATTTGGAGAATGCTTTCTACACTTGTAGACCGAGCAAAATTGAGGAACATGAAAATAAATCCCACACGTATCAAAATATATTTGTTTCCGCTGAACCATGTGTCTCATAAGGTTCTAGCAAGGCCATGTATAGCTTCCGCGATGCCATGTGTCTCTGTCAAAAGAACAAAAGGCCTATCTCGATCAGTGTTGACCAGAGATGAGGAACATATAAATCTACTCTTCATGACAACATCAATGCTTTTTAAAGACGAATGATGTTGAAGATGGACTTTGTCCCTAAACAAGGCTCAGCATGTAGGTGAACTCAGCCCAATCAAGGGAAAGAGGCAGTCAAAGGTAAGTCATGTCGGCTTAAGAAAATGAAAAAATTCGGCGAGGATTGCTATATATTAAAGACACCGTGCAAAGAGAAATGACATTTACAATAATAAAAAAAAAAAGTCAGCATAAGAACAAGGGTTTTCATAGTTTTACCTTTTTTTCTGAGTTCGTTATTCTTTTATGATTTAGTTACCTTTTCCTTTATAATCAAACTCTGAATTCTTAACAAAGTCTTTCAAATAATCCACCATTGACTTTGTTATTTCACCTTAAACACTCCAAATCCAGATTCAACAATTGACGTTGCTTGTGGGGAATTATGAAGCAGCTCCAAGAAAAGTCAAAGATAATACTCAAACAGGCGGCAACACCGCTCTGCTGGTTTTGAATATTGCCACCATGATGAGTACGATTTAGAAGCTCATCGACAACTTTGAGAAACAATATGCATATAACAAAGCAACAAACAACCGACTGGATGCCCTAGCCGCCGCCTATGCACAATCTCTTTCTGATGACCAAAATCCTGAAACCACAAGGAGACAGTCTTTCAGAACAAATGTCAATACAACGGGTCACTGACTCACAACAAATAAGTTCGGTCTAGCAAAAACTCAAGAAATCAATTTTCTTTAGAACTCGATATAAGATATCTTGTACAAAGTTCATCGAGCAACAAGCTTGGATCTTGAGATAGAGTGTGTTATTGCTACGACAAAAAACACCGGGGTCATAGTCCATAATTTGGAAATGTCTCCTCTTTCTCAAGATAAACTGATTCTGGCGATCACATGACTGCGTTGAACAAAGACATGGATGAGAACACTTTACTTCTAAGGAGAAAGCTCTGGGATACTGTCAATTGTTCGTAGAGATTCTTGGTGGACTGGCCTTGACATGGTTCTCAAGACCTAAAGAAATCCACCATTAGTTTGGCGAACAACTCACATAATTTCTCAAACAATACTCAATGCTCATCAAGCAAGAAGCGTCAGAAACAGACCTATGCAAGATATCGCAAGATGACCCTAAAGGGATCGTTGTCTTCATGGAAAGGTTTAAGGGCCTTGTGTCTAAAGTTCACGTACAATATACACTCACCTTTTAAAGCGAATCTATACACCAACACCAATATCACATTAGAAGGATCTCTCTATCCCGCCAATTTATTCATAAAAATGGAGGAAGATAAAACACTTATATCTCTAAACATAATGCGAAGAAAATTGTTGTAGCAAAAAAAAACAGCGGATGCATATCAAGAACCTCGAGAACACTTGAATTACAACAAGCCAGACAAGAAAAAGTTAGGTTCTTATGTGGTAAGCAATTTCAAACCCAACATGTCGACTTCAAAGGCTTCAAATAGACCTTGAAATATCTTGGAGAGGCCAGTCCGTGTACCAAGTTTTACGTCTTTCGGCCTAATAAATATTCCACCTATCACGTCTTTCGGCCTAATAAATATTCCACCTATCACAAACAGAAGGAGTACAACACCATAGAGTGTAAACAACTTATTGATGCCCTCATCACAGCCTTCAACAAAGGCGCAGTGATACTATACCTCCATTTACCCGGAAAGAACAATTAAGAAGGGTAAAACCATGCATAAATCTTGGCAAAAGTTTTCAAAACAAGCGTAAGACCGCTTGACCATCCGATCAATACGCGAAAAATCCATCACGACATCAATATGAACCCAACACCAACAAGGAAGGCCATGACTGCTTGTCGAATGAACATTATTGTGGGTGTGACATCCAATCCAATCTGAAAAAAGCAGAATTCTCTTCTATCGACGTAAGAGCCAATCTTATGAAAAATTTCCCTAGTCAGCCTATGAATGAGTGACCTTCGCCATTAAACTGGAAACAACACCGAAACAGGAATTTACAAGACAAGCTGAGTCCTTTCAAATCAAAGGACCTACAAGATAAGTGTATGCACTCCACCTCAGTTGACTTACCGAATAAATTGAATCATCTTGCAAATAACGGTGGGAAGTTACAAAAATATCTTAATCACTCTGGCAACCACGACAAAGAATGACCCAACATTTTCCGCATGATGAATTTCACAATGGGAGGGTCCTCCTTGTGCAAAGATTTTGTGAGATCAGTCAAGGAGTTCCAACAAAAAGCAATAATGACGAGAAAGGGGAACGTAAAAACAGAGGACGACATATAAGTTACTTTCTTTGAGTTTGACACCACTGATACTGATACACCACATAGCGGACCGTTAGTTGACTCCGAGTCGGTAATTGTGAGGTTATCAGCGTCCTGATTAAGAGAGGAAAATCACTCGATCTGATTTTTCAACGGGACGTCAACTAAACTTTTGGTCAAAATCAGGTTGAACGTTTTTGTAGGAAGAGTAAATAACCTTGTCAAATTCTCTCTTAGAGATACACCACCTTTGCACAACAAGATCCTGGGAACACCCTAGATTCACTCGATTAAGGCAGTACCATCTATATATCACTAGTGCGTCAATTCCCAGTAAAGGATGCAAGGTTAGATAATAAGTAAAATATTAAATCTGATCGTAATCCCTTTATTCACTCTATAAAACTTAATAAAACACATAAGAATAAAACTCAAACTAGAAAGCAATATCAATAAACTTCTCCTAGACTTAAATAACATTATCCCCAGTGTTATCATGTCTCGGTTAGGTTGGAAAATAAATTAAAACATAAGTAAAATCTTGAGGAAGAAACTCAAAACCAGACTCTGTAATTAGTAATTAGTGTCGACTGATGGTAGGTAATTAGTGTCGACTGATGGTAGATCTTTTTCAGCGACCGACAGTGGTATGATGGTGTCGACCCATGGTGGTCTTCGAACTTCCTTTTGTCTAATAATTATTTTTTAAATAATATCTCATCGCTTGGGCTAGTCTAGCTTGACGTTTGGAACTCTGATTCAGTCCGGATGAGATTGAGAACTTGCTCCAAAGCAAGTCTCAATGCCTTCTTTCTTCAGCTTCATCACACTTTTTATTGACTCTTCTCCTTTGTCTATCATCTCAAGAGTGCTCGATTGCAAATGGCTGTGAGAAGCATCTGTTGCGCACTCTGGATTTTCTAACATCATCTGAGAAGTCATGAATCAATGATAATTGAGGACTTCCCTTTGTCCTTTTCCTCTTCTTCCAATTTCTCCTTTTATTTATGCTATTTCCCAAGACTTGGCTGTTTCTCTTTCTACGTGTTGAGATACCCAAAGGGTGTCAATTGACGTAGAGGGTGTAGTGTTGATCGATATTCCAATGGTGGCTTTGATCAATTCTCTAACGGTTGTGTCGTTCGATACTGCTGCTAATGGTCCTTGGTCAACGTTACCTTCATACCTAAATCCTCTCTGAGAAACTACTGCATGCAGAGGATCATCAAATACCCCAATGTAGGGATCCAGATGAACACTTCTATCTGGTGGGATAGGAAATTCAACCTCAAAAACAGCGCTGGGAACCACAAATGCCATAGGGTCATGTATCTTTTTCACTCTTTTGTGAAAACCGGCAGCTTCTGCACAAATAGGTGATCTCATATGCTCATGGACATCAAGTTGTGAGGCCTCAAACTTGTACATTCTCTCCTCAACTGGTTCTGGCTCAATCATGTAACCTGGTTGTCCGTTCAACGATGAGTGTCGATCGATAACAGGTAGTTGGTGCTGATCGATGTCATGTGGCTGGTGTCCATCGATGTCAGGTGGATGATGTCGATCGATGTCAGCTTTCGGTGAAATCTCCCGATCAAAATTTTCAAGCCTTTCTTCTAACTCCAAGAAGTTATTTATAGTGATTTCTTTACTCGTATCCAAATCTGAAATTTGAGACAGTTCTCCATCCTCTAGCTCTAAGAAATCTTCCATAGTGATTTCTTTACTCGTATACAAATCTAAAATTTGAGGCAGTTCTTCATCCTCTATCTCCAAGAAATCTTCCATGGAGATCTCTCTATCTGAATCAAAGGTGAGATAGCTTGAGACATCAGTGCTCTTCAGTGTTGAGTCTGCGATTTCCTAAGTACAACTCAATTTTCCAGAGGTTTCAAATGGTGTCGATCGATAACAGGGGCTGTTTCGATCGATAACAGGGGCTGGTTTCGATCGATAACAGGGGCTGGTGTCGATCGATGTTGAGGTCTTAGTGTCGATCAAGGCTGAGGTATTTGCGTTGATCAATACTCAGGTCGGATCACTAATATCAGCTTCTTGTGCTCTGCTCGGCTGAGATCCATGATGTTCATCACCTTTATGTGTAACCTCATCTGTTTGTTGAAATTGAATATTTGGCTTCTTAGGGTGAGTGTTCATCGTTTCACATTCTCCATCCATTTCACATTCTCCATCCGTCTCACTATAGACAACACCCAACTTCTGATTGAACTTAAAATCAACTTCTTCTCCCAGACTTTAACCATCGTGTCCAGCATATCATCAAGCTTCCTTTTTCGAGTTGCTGCAGCATCAATGAGAAATTTGTTCAGGAAGGTGCTTTTAATGTCCTCTCAGCATGTTAGAGATCCTGGCTACAGTCGATTGAACTATCTAAATGCATTCCCAGAGAGAGAGAGTAAGCATGTGGTATTCAGATATTCCATGATGCTCGCTACTTGAGACTAGTTCCTCAAGATCTTTGATGTGGTCTCTGGGATCTTCGTGACGAAGTCCCCGAAAGAGGTCCTGAGTTACCCAATCAGACTATTCACGGCTCAGCTCAAAGTCATTCATCTCAGCAACAGCAATAACATCAGGGATCACAACACCATGTGCATTAATCAATTGTCCTATATTGTTGCGAGGATGACCCTCTTCGTCTCGTAAGATCCCATTCTCATCAGCCTCAAGCATAAGCACTTCGATCTCCTCTATCGTGTGGTGTCGATTGATACTGAGGATTTGGTGTCAATCGATGTTTGGTTCACGCTGTTGATTGCTGCTGCTTGGAGGGTGTCGATGGATGCTTCCCTCCTAGACTAATGGATTGTGCGTGAATCAGCAGGGTCCTTCTTTGAAGAACCAAAAAAACTCTTCTCATTGCTTCCTGGTACTGAGATGTATGCACCTGAAATACAATAATGTTTTTTTATGTAAATAAACTATAAATTATAAAAAAAAGCTAGAAAAAATTGCAAAACAAATCTAATGGCGATCTTCGCTCCCCGGCAAATGCGCCAAATTTTATATGTGCTCAATTTATCCTAGAGCTACTGATTACTCTCTCAAATAAGAGGTTCAAATGTAGTACTTAGGAATCGAATCCACATAGAGATATAGGGCACACAATAGATTTGATAATCAACTTAATTATGCTAGGCAATTAATATAACTTAGAATAAGTAAACCGAGAGATTTTTGGTTTGTAAACAAGTAAAGAAAATAGCTAGATCTAGGATTTTTAGATAGTGAATTATAATAGATAGAAGCCAGGGGGTTTTCAATCATAGAACACGAATTCAATTGGTAAAGATATTAGTAATATCTATCCTATGGCTAAGCTCAGAGTCTACAAATTTCGTGTGCATATTCAGAAGGACATCGATCGATGGTATGCAAACTGTATCGATCGATGACTTTTTTAGTCAATCATTAAACGACCAGATTCAATTGGTTCACTTAGAATTACTAGATCATTCTCTCGAATGTACCTAGTAATTTAAGCTCAACAAGATTTTTTCATGTAACGATCTTACTTTCGCAGTGTCAATTATCCTAAGATCATGAGTCTACTTAGCTACTCAAGAACACAAGCAGTAAGCACAATTCTGATGATAGATCTAATAATCATCCTAGGAATTCTATGATTTGTCTAATTCCTAAAAAACCATTAATAAACCCTAAATCTAACAAGGTGACTACTCAAACATGATAGTTGTCACAAAGACATAGATGAATAGATGAAATATAATAAATAATAAAACCAATGGAGTTCCAAGAGGACTCTGAATAATTTCCTCTCTTCCATCCAAACATAAAACTAAGAACAAGATAAAGTGTAGAAAGCGTAGCCGTTAATAATGGTTAAGAAAACATAAATATAGGGTTTAAGCTCGTCAATGGGCATTCTAGTAATTTGTGGTGGCTTTTAGGCTTAGGTCGGTCATAAAATAGACTTGTCCTGTGTTATGGCATCACCTTCTATCAACACCAAGGGTGCATCGTCAATCGACATTCCTTCATCTCCTCGACAGCTTCATCTCGCGAGGCAGACTGACCACTCTTCAGTAAAACATGCATAACTTCTACTATAGGATACTGATTGATCTAAAACCGGTGGAACTGGAAGTATAACTCAAAGATCTATATTATGTCAAATGATCAGCTCGATCGAACCAATAGCTAAACTTCTGACGCATCTGCGCAGTTCTGCATCTCAAAATGCTCCATAATCACCAAGGTTCTCCAAAACGTACCTTAACTTGAAAACACTCTACAACAACCCGAAACACACATAATATAATATAATATAAAAAGGATCTGTAACATGCTGTAAAAATGGTAAACATTGGGACTTATCAACTCCCCCGAACTTAACATTTTGTTCGTCCTCAAGCAAAACAAGGATAAACCTTTGGAAGAGGTTTGATTACACAGGAACTCGTAAAATCTCTAGCTTATCAATATCACCTTTACTATGTTGCAGAAAAAAAAAACATATCAAACAAGTGTCAGTCTTAGAGAAACTTTATATATTGTATCCTAGTATAGAAGCCAAATCCATTTTATCAACAACTTAACAAATACTAACTTGATTCACCCCTCTACGAACCTCATTTCTTGCATAAAATAAATTTGTAGGCTTTGCCTTTGGAGTATCGATTAGAGGACACATGGACTCTTACCCCTGCAAGTATCTGAACACACATGCATTCTTCTCTGATCCCTTTCTTCCCTCTTTCTCTCTTCTTTGAACCCCTTTTTATTCTTTTTTTTATAAGTCCAATGAATCAATGATGTTGATACAGTCCATCATGTTCATCTTTCTTTTATCTTTTATCTTTATATGTTGTCTTTTTAGTTTTTATTTTGACAAAGTGTAGGCCAATAATAGGGTCACTAGTAGTTTACCTATCCCAGACTTAAATAACATTTTCCCTAGTGTTATTGCGTCTCGGTTAGTTGGGAAAAAATAAAAACATAAGTAAAAGCTTGAAGAAGAAACTCGATACCAGACTCTGTAATGAGTGTCGACCGATTGTAGGTGATTGGTGTCGACCGATGGTAGATCTTTGTCAGCGACCGACGGTGGTATGATGGTGTTGAATGATGGTGGTATTCGAACTTCGTTCTGTCTAATATTTAAAAAAAAAAAAATCTCAGCGCTTGTTTATAGTATTTAGATTGACGTTTGGAACTATGATTCAGTTCGGATGAGATTCAGAACTTGCTCCAAAACAAGCCTCAATGCCTTCTTTCTTCAGCTTCATCACACTTTTTGTGAAAGCCTCCATTGACTCTTCTCCTTTTTCTATCATGTCAGCAATAGAGAGTACTCGAAGCTTTGAAAATGGCTGTGAGAAGCACCTGCTGCGCATTCTAGATTTTCTAACACCATCTGAGGAGTGAGGAATCAATGATACCTTAGGGATGCCCTTTGTCCTTTTCCTCTTCTTCCAGTTCCTCCTCTTATTTATGTTATTCCCCCCCCCCCCCATACTTGGCTGTTTCTGTCTCTGTCTGTTGAGATATCCGAGGGGGTATCGATTAACGCAGAGGGTGTCGTGTCGATCGATACACCAATGGTGGTGTCGATCAATTATATAATGGTGGTGTCGTTCGATACTACTTCTGATGGTCCTTGTTCAACGTTACCTTCATACCTCAATCATCTATGAGACACTACTGCATGCAGAGGATCATCAAATTCCCCAATATTGGGATCCAGATGCACACTTCTATCTGGTGGGATATGAAATTCAACCTCAAAAACAGCGCTGGGAACCAAAAATGTCACTGGTCATGTATCCTTTTCACTCTTTTGTGAAAGCCAACAGCTTCTTGTGCACATATAGGTAATCTCAGATGTTCATGGACATCAAGTTGTGAGGCCTCAGACTTGTACATTCTCTCCTCAACTGGTCTGGTTCAATCATGTAACCTGGCTGTTCGTTCAATGATGAGTCTGAATCGATATCAGCTAGCTGGTATCGATCGATGTCAGGTAGTCAGTGGCGATTGATGTCAGGTAGTCAGTGGCGATTGATGTCAGGTGGATGGTGTCAATCGATGTCAGCTTTCGGTGAACTCTCACGATCAAAATTTTCAAGCCATTCTTCTAAATCCAAGAAATATTCCATATTTATTTCTTTACTCGGATCCAAATCTGAAATTTGAGGCAATTCTTCATCATGTAGCTCCAAGAAATCTTCCATAGTGATTTCTTTACTCGGATCCAAAACAATTGAGGCAGTTCTTCATCCTCTAGCTCCAAGAAATCTTCCATGGTGATCTCTCTATTTGAATCAAAGGTGATATAGCTTGAGACATTAGTGCTCTTCAGTGTCGAGTCTGCGATATCCTGAGAACAACTCGATTTTTCAGGGGTTGCAAATGGTGTCGATCGAAAACATGGGCTGGTGTTGATAGATGCTGAAATTTTAGTGTCGATTGACGCTGAGTTATTTGAGTCGATCGATACTGAGGTCGGAACACTAATATCAGCTTCTTGTGCTCTGCCCGGCTTAGATCCATGATGTTCATCACCTTTACGTCTAATCTCATCGGTCTGTTGAACCTGAATATCTGGCTTCTTAGGGTGAGTGTTCAGCGTTTCACATAAGTGAGGAATTTGTTGAGGAATGTGCTTTTAATTTTCCCCAGCAAGTTAGAGATCCTGGCTGCAGTCGATTGAACCAGCTAAATGCATTCCCAAAGAGAGAGAGTATGGGAAAATTTTGCAGAGCATGTGGTATTCAGATATCCCATGTTGCTCACTACTTGAGACTAGTTCCTCAAGTTCTTTGATGTGGTCACTGGGATCTTCGTGAGGAAGTCCCCGAAAGGGGTCCTGAGATACCCAATCATACTATTCAGGGCTCAGCTCAAAGTCATTCATTTCAGCAACAGAAAATATATCAGGGATCACAACACCTTGTGCATTAATCAATTGTCCTATATTGTTGCGA
Organism: Moricandia moricandioides; assembly: GCA_905132885.1. NCBI lineage: Eukaryota > Viridiplantae > Streptophyta > Magnoliopsida > Brassicales > Brassicaceae > Moricandia > Moricandia moricandioides. The sequence goes on from CAJHQQ010001221.1 coordinate 98,016, forward strand.
GGTTGAATTTCTTTGTCTCGTAGATCCCATTCTCATCAGCCTCAAGCATAAGCACTTTGATCTCCTCTGTCTCCTCGCAAGTGGCGTCGATAGATACCGAGGATTTGGTGTCGATCGATGCTTGGTTAACACTGTCGATTGCTGCTGCTTGGAGGGTGTCGATCGATGCATCCCTCATAGACTAATGGATCGTGCGTGAATCAGGAGGCTCCTTCGTTGAAGAACCAAAAAAACCTCTTCTCATTGCTTCCTGGTACTGAGATGTATGCACCTGAAACAGAAGAATTTTTTTTATGTAAATAAACTATAAATTATAAAAAACCTAGAAAAAAACTTGCAAAACAAATCTAATGGCGATCTTCTCTTCCTGGCAATGGCGCGAAATTTGATAAATACTCAAGTTATCCTAGAGCTATTGATTACTCTTTCAAATAAGAGGTTCGACTGTAGTACATAGGGATCAAATCCACAGAGAGCGAGGGCACACAATAGATTTGATAATCGACTTAGTTATGCTAGGCAATTAATAATACTTAGAATAAGTAAACCTAGATATTTGTTGTTTGTAAACAAGTAAAGAAAATAGCTAGATCTAGGATTTTCAGATAGTGAATTATAATGGATTGAAGCTAGGGGGTTTCAATCACAAAACACGAATTCAATTGGTAAAGATATCATTTCTAATATCTATTCAATGGCTAAGCTCAAAGTCTACAACTTTCATGTGCAAATTTAGAATGACCGTCGATCGATGGTATGCAAACCATCGGTCGATGGCTTTCTTAGTCAAGCATTAAACGATTAGATCCGATTAGTTCACTTAGAATTACTAGACCAGTCTCTCGATTGTACCTAGTAATTTAAGCTAAACATGATTTGTTAAGGTAATGATCCTACTCTCGCAGTGTCAATTATCCTAACAGCATGGTTCTTGTTAACTACTCAAGAATACAAGCAATGAGCACAATTCTGCTGATAGATCTAATAACCACCCTAGCAATTCTATTGTTTGGCTAATTCATTAAAACCATTAATAAATCCTAAATCTAACAAGGTGACTACTCCAACATGATTGTTATCACAAAGATCATTGATCAATACATGAAATAGAATAAATAATAATAATAACAATAGAGTTCGAAGAGGACTCTGAAAGATTTCCTCTCTTATTTCCTAATATAAAACAAAGAACAAGATAAAGTGTAGAAATCATATGTAACGCCTTGACCACCCACGGCTAATGGGCCACCCACCCCCGCTCTCTCGACCTATGGGCCCCATCTCTTTCCAATGTTTGGTGCATAAATTTTCCAAGTCTCAAAATCATTGTTTACTGACCCTACAATCACCACCTCACCTTTCCTCGTGTTTTCGCCTCACTCGCACGGTATCACGGATCACTTCTCGATAGGTCACCCATCCTTTCACTACTACATCCCAAGCAAGCTTAACCCTAAAGTTCTAAACGGTTGTGTGATGAAAAATGTAAGTCAACTTTGGTGACATTGGTAGCCAGATTAATTCTATTAAGTCTTTCCACATATACTAGAAATTAGGATGTTACAATTCACCCCCACTCACAGAGTGCAACGTCCTCGTTGCACACCACAACAGGTCTCAAGACACCTCTCGGGTCAGAACCGAAATGGCTAACCAGCTCTGATATCACTTGTAACGCTCCCACCACCCACGGCTAATGGGCCACCCACACCCGCTCTCTCCACCCGTGGGCCCCATACCATTCCAACAGTCGGTGTGTAAAATTTCAAAGGCTCAAAATCATTGTTTACTGATCCTGGAATCACCAAATGACCTTTCTCCTTGTTTTGGCCTCACTTGCAAGGTATCAAGAATCATTTCTCGATAGGTCACCCATCCTTTCACTACTCCAGCCCAAGCACGCTTAACCCTGAAGTTCTAAACGAATGTGTGTCGGAAAAGGTAAGTAAAATTTGGTGACATAACTAGCCAAATAAATTATTTTAAGCATTTCCTCATATACCAGAAATCAATATGTTACAACGTAGCCGTCAACCATGGCTTAGAAAACATAAATATAGGGTTTAAACTTGTCCATGGGCATTCTGGTAATTTGTGGTGGCTTCTGGGATTAAGTTGGTCATAAAACAGAGTCGGCCTGTGTTATGGCATCACCGTCTATCGACACCAAGGGTGCACTGTCGATCGACATTCTTTGATCTCCTTGATAGCTTCATCTCGCGAGGCAGACTGACCACTCTTCAATAAAACATGAATAACTTCAGCTATTGGATGCCGATTGACCTCAAACTAGTGTCATTGGAAGTATAGCTCAAATATCTATCTTGTTTCAAAGGATCAGATCAATTGCACCATGGGAAGATCTTCAACCATAGATAAACTTCTATCGCGTCTGTGTAGTTCGGCATCCCGAAAATCTCCAAAATCACCAAAGTTCTCCAAAACGTACCTGAACCTGAAATCACTCTAAAAAAACCTAGGCACACATAGTAGTCTCTTAATAGAGCCCATAACATGGTCTAAAAGTGGTAAATATTGGAACCTATCAATGGTTGTGGCTCTTGTGCTAATAAGGAATGAGAATGGAGACCTGCATGACCCCGAGGGTCATCTGTGTAATGCAGCAGTTATTCTAGAAGTTGATAATTCTGAGAATGTTTCAGCCAATGCTCAGGTTGTAGCTGATGAGAAGCTCCAGGCTGCTCGACCCATAACGTTGAATGATTACAACCGTCTAGATCAGTACTACGCCAATAGATCTGCTATTCATCCTCTTTATTTCCAGAGGCACGACTTTGAGCTGAAGCCTGCTTACTTTACACTTGCGGACAGAAACTTTATCATGCTCACCCACATGATCATGATGGACCATCAAGAGTGGTTCGAGGATCTAGTTTCTGCTATCAAAGCCAATGGAGTCCCTGAGGACTACCTTCTCTAAAAAAGTACTCACTTGTTGGATATGCTTTGTATTGGCTTAGGCAGTTACCACCATGATCTCTTACATCTTGGAGTGACATCAAAAATGTCTTCTTGCGTAATTTCTTTGATGATGCGGGATTTAAGAACTTGAGGAACATGATTGCTACATTCACACATGAGTATGCATAATCTTTAAGAAATCGGCTTCCAACTTAGCAAAGAAGCAGACAAATGATGTTCAAGTCAAGCTAGATAATGTTCATAATCTTATCAAAAAAACATGTTAGCTTTGCATAAGATGTATAAGTTTTTGATACCGCCAGTGATAAGGGAGACAAAGAGAACGACCCTAGGAAGTTCGTGGTTCCCTGCATGATTAGAAGTCACCTCTACCTTAATACACTATGTTATACAGGTTCTTTAGTCAGTATTATGCCCATAGTGATGGCTGGAGCAGCTGAGTCTGAAGATAGAGACTTCTGAATTGACGAGGGATTGGTACAAATCGGCAATGCCTTAGTTCCAATGGATTTTTATGTTATGGATATTCATATAGACTGAAATTCTTCTCTATTACTTGGGAGAGCATTCATGACTACTGTATGAGCTGTTTGCCACATGCAGATAAATCAGATGTGCCTGACACACATAGACAAGAATGCTTTCTATGAACCGGTTAGAGTGGTCAAGAGAAACACACTCTACATTGCGATAGGAGATGATACATGATTTGGAGCATTATGTTATTTAATTCTGGCACAGAGCATGAAGATGACAGCGAAGTGTCGATCGACACCCAACCAGCAGCGGTCAACACTCTTGCGAGTCTAGAATATCGAGAGGCTTTCTTGATTGGAATCGTCAATCCTCCTAAAATAAATATCTGTGTAGTAGCACCAGATAGTATGGATTTTACATAGATGAAGAGGGAAATGCACATGCTAAGTATGGAAAGATCATCAATGTTTCAAAGGAAAACATAAAAGAAATACTTAAGATGGCAAATAGTTGGGGAGGTTGTTACTTGAGCTTACCAAAGTATGATAGATGTTTTCAAATGCCTAGAGTCCATCCTACACCTCCTTAGCTGCCAGAACCTGAGATATACAAGAAAGATCAAGTTTAGGAGATGATATATGACATCAATACAGCTCAGGAGAGTATGCTTGATGAGTTATACAGGAAGATTGATGTAAACATCATTGGATGGTTAAGAAAATGTATGAAAGAGCTACAACTTAAACTAGATTACACACATGAGATCATTAAGAGACAACAAGATTATAGAACCAAAGAAGAAGAAGCCATCAAAAGTTTTTAGGAATTTGGTTCGAGATGAATAGAGAAGATGTTGATACTTGTGTCCCAACAAGTATTTTGTTACCTCCATACTAGCCCAAAACCTCCAAACATCAAGCTAAAGACTATAAACAAGCGTTTTTTTGGGAGGCAGTCCCTTAGTAAGTTTAAATTTGGTTTTATTTTCAGTTATTACTATTTTTTCGTCTTTTATTTATTTCAGATAAAAAAATGAGGAAGACAAGTCTGCAACAAGCACCGGCTAACACTTTATCAATGTTGATCGACAGACCATCACGAGTATCGACTCTTACTGTGTTGTTCATCACTCATATCAGTGAGCCGGTGTGGGAACCGAAATTCACACTGTCGATTTCATAAACGGAGGAAAGCAGAGAATTCTCTACTTTCCGTGAGGATCCGGATATCTGCTAAACCAACAACAAGTGATCAAATTACGAGAAATTGAAAAAGTGAAAGAAATCAAAATAGAGAGCAACGTAGGGATGATCTTATTTTGAATTTGCATATGAGTGTTACAACAGCGTGTTTTATAGTTATAACAACCTAAGACTATGGGAACCGAAATCCACACTGTCAATCTCCATAAATTAAGGAAAAGCCAAGAGAACCCGGCTTTCCCAGAGGTCCCGGCTTATCTGCGTAAACACACGAAAATGAAGAAGAAATAGATAACAGAATATCGATAGTAAGTCGCACAGAGGCGTTTTATTGATTGATAAGAACAAAGCTACAAGATTTTCCGAAGAACAAAACGAGTAGAATCTAGCTAACAAAGCGAATCTCAGAACAAAGATGGAGAAGAATCTAAGTAAAGTTTCGAGTATGCAGCCGTCTATATTCTAAATTCTTCTAAGCAAGAAGAGTTATTCTAGGTCTAAATCTTTGGATCCCTGCGCCTTTAGCTTTAGCTCCCCCTATATATGCCTTCTGGTTCGGTTCCTCTTTCCTTTTTTGCCCCAAGGTTGATTTTATCGATTCGCGGAAACATTCCTATTTATCTCGATCTTCATCATTATCTTGGAAACTTGACATTTATCTTATGATTTCGCGAGACTTATCTTCTTATGCGAGTAAAAATACGCCGTCATAACATTGATGGGTTGAATTTCATCTGAAACCGCAAGTGGGTATTTAGCCGTGTTCTAGGCCTCTTTGGGCTGTATTTTGATTTAAACGTTTTTACAATGTCTTCGACAAAATTTTTAATGATACGACGTCTCTTTATATAGGAATTACACAATTCTCGTATAGTTTTAGAAAAGTGTGGTGTTGAGTTAACCGTTATCGTTTATACGATAACGATGAACTTCATTGAGGAAAACGAGTTTTCGCGGTATTTATCGTAAAGTTACAGCGGTAACTCTGATTGAGACAAAACGAAGATCATTTTGATCGGGTTTCGAGGGGGAAGCCAAGGGGTGTGGTCTCAATCTCCATATGGTGACCTGGGAGCTGTATTTTGCGACCCAGGGTTAGTTTGGCGACTCTTACTTGTTTTAATCGTAAAATCTCAACAGACACTCAAATTGAGACGAAACGAAAAAGTATTTCGATCGCGACTCAAAGAGGAATGCAAAGAAGAGACATTGCTTGCCATATGGCGACCCAAATTTGGAGAACCAAGGTAGCCATATGGCGACCCAGTCTTAGAAAGGTCATGTCACCATATGGAACTCGGACTTAGAGAGTTTAGGTCGCCATATGGCGACCCGGACTCAGACAGCCTAGCTCGCCATATGGCGACCCAGACTGTGTGGGTATAGGTCGCCATATGGTGACCCATACTCGGAGGGCCTAGGTCACCATATGGCGAACCGAACTCAGAGAGCATAGGTCGCCATATGTTGACCCGGACTCGAAGGGCCTAGGTCGCCATATGGCTACCCGAACTCGGAGAGCCTAGGTCGCCATATGGCAACCCAGACTGTGTGGGTCTAGGTCGCCATATGGCGACCCGGACTCGGAGGGCCTAGGTGGCCATACAGCAACCTGGACTCGGAGAGCCTAGGTCGGCATTTGGCAACCCGGACTTGGAGGGCCTAGGAGCCTAAGTCGCCATATGGCGACCCAGACTGTGTGGGTCTAGGTCGCCATATGGCGACCCGGATTGTACGGGTTCAGGTTGCCATATGACAACTCGTAACCTTGGTGAACATGTCGCCATATGGTGACTTGTACCTTGTGTGTACAGGTCGCCATATGGTGACCCGTTCTTTGCGTGTGCGGGTCGCCATATAGCGACCTGTGTTTTGCGGGTGTAGGTCGCCATATCATTTTGGTGATTTCGGGATAACCGTTTTTGACCCCAAAATTTAGCCCCCAGCCTGCCAATTCTCGGAGTTGATTTTTGCGGGCGAGTAATGTGTTTTAATCAGAATAACAACTAAGAGTACTTCCGAGAAATTTTTTGAGGCAAGTTTATTTCGGAGATTATCCCTCCTTACTTTTATATAAGTAGTGAACTCTCATTCCTCATTCTCTTCAAACCTTCTCATTTTTAAGCTACATGTGCCTTCTCTCTAAAAATTCGTAAGAAAGATGTCTTCTTCCCAAGGTGACAAGAAAAATTCCGATGTCGAGATGAGCGATTCCACTCTTTCTGTGGTTCCTTTGAAATCGGCTCCTCCTGGCATTTTGCCAGCCTACACTGCTGGCTTCTTATCCTTCCAGGATAAGATTGCCTGGCGTAGCGCAGAGAAGGAGATTGGCCAGTCTTCTGCTCAACTGCCGGTGCCTCCAACCCCGATCAAAACTGCGGTCGCACCATCTTCGGAAACTTTGGTTCAGCCTACAGGCTCATCCACGACACCGGTTCATGTTGAGGATAGGGAGCAGGCTCCAGAATCGATGCCCCCCCTCCTTTGGTTAGTAGGGAAATTGTTCTGGGGCTGCATGCTCCTAGTGCTGCTCCGATCGTCCCACCAAAAATTTAAAAAAGAAACCCTCCTGCCGGCGAGGTGGTTAAGAGAAAATATACGTTAAAGGCGGAGAAAGAGATTCTGCACCGTAGGGAGGATCTGGCTCGAGTGTGATGCCACAATTTCGTGCCAAGGTTTGTTTCAAAGATCTTTCTTGTTGGCATATTGTACCCTTCTCTAACCCTTTATTTGTCTTGTGCAGCTCGTATCTTTGATCGATGGGATGATCAATGAATTTTGGTCAGAGGTTGAGCGCCTTACGAGGGAGTTAACAGGGTCCCGAGAAGATTCATCGGCATTCAAGAAGAAGTTAAAGGTTATTGAAGATGCTCATTCAGTCGATGTATCCCAGTTCGAGACTCAGATCGGCGAGCTTGAGCGAGACCTTGGGAAGACCATGAGCTCCCTGCTCTAGGCAAAGCAGGTCAGGAAGATGAAAGCTTCGGAGGTTCGTCGGCTCAAGCATCATCTTCAGAGCGAAGGAGGATTGATGGCTCGTGGGATCGAGGAAGCCAAGACGGCACTTCGCAATGAGTTTGAGGCCCACTTGGAGAGAATTGCTGACTCCCTCGATTTTTTGGCGGCCATTCAAAGTAGGTATCTGGCTCTCACGACCATTGAGGGAGGAATGAGCGAGGTCCAGCTGTTCCAGGGTGACACGCCTCTATCTCCATGAGCCGAGGAAGCCCGACTTTATGCACACAAAGAAGAGTTGAGGGTTTATGAGGGTGATTTCGACACGATCCTTGGCAGTCTGAGATCCGAGTGTCTCCTTCTGCCGTGCTCGGGCGATGCAGGAGGGTTTGATGCCGTTGTCATCGTAAAATGCAGCCCCAAGCTCGGACAAAGTGATGGTTGAAGGTGAGGTTGCGGGAACTGACGATGAGTGAGGTTGCAGTCTCGCTTAACACTTTTTATCATTTTAATGTTTTCGTTTATGTTTGTATCGGCCAAATGTGGCCTTGTTTTTATATTGGGACTGGCCGCGTGTGGCTTTAAATCTCTGCCGCTTTGTGGCTTTTGCAAGAATAGACCAATTTTTATCGAAAAGATTTGATTTAAGAGTGTGTCGAGTAGTTGCTTGTAGAGGAAGATTAGGACTTGTCATCTCATAACCTAACTCTTCTTTGTAGATCGTCATATACGTTACTCGTTCGAGATGTACGGAATACTTCCGCGAGCGTTTAGATGTGAACGAAGAGGCATGCTTTCAGGATGTCGTATCTTTCGATATTTATGCCTTGAGACGTTAGAGACCAGTGTGCTGGGTTTAGGGCAAGACCTAGTTTTACTCTCGGTCAAGGCTGTGCGATGAGTAATCGGCTTTCGTTTTGCGTGTTGCGATTTCAACCTGATTCTGTACCGCTTAAAAGTTCACGATATGTTCTCGGCTCATACGACTTGTATGGTTGGAATCGAGTATCTCTTCGAGACAATTTTTAAGTCTCCTGAAAGTGCTGACCAAAAATTCTGGATTTCTTTTATAGCGCTATTATCCTTATATCAGATGTACGATAGCTATCCTTGCGAGATAACTTCATCTGTTTTGGACGTTGAGAGTTTGTTGTGATCAGCAACAAAATTATTGGTCGATATTACCGTTTTTGGGCTTTCACGAATGACCGCAGACGGACTGCTTTTTGGGATAAAGATTTTGTTCAGAAAGTTTTGATGAAAAAGGATTCCTTGTGCATTGGCGATGTCTTGCCAAGTCGAGGGTTCGATTTTGCATAGGTTGCGTCTTGCAACAAGATTGTTTGCGGAAGGCTGTCGTTCTTTAGATCAGTTTTTGTGCGAAGTAAATTGTGAGATATGATGTATTGATGATTGAAGAATTTTGCGAGAGAAAATCGCGTTTTCTTTTTAATTTCTTATTTTGAAAATATCGATTACATGAGCGGATATTTTGGAATTTTTGGGAGTATATAAGTATACATATACGTACCAACTCCCCCCCCCACCCTTTTATGGGGGGGGGGGGGGGGAGGGGCAGCTGAATTCGTCTTGCGACGAATTGCCTATGTACCCCTTGTTGGGGATCAAGTCGTAGTTCAGTTTTAAGCGAATGCTTATTGATAATATATTTTTAGATGCATCGCGTTCCAGGTTCTAGGAACCGTGACGTCCTGCATGTTTGCGATTTCGTAAGCGCCTGGTTGCACTAATTTTATGACTTTGTAAGGTCCTGCCCAGTTTTGTTCGAATTCCCGTGTTTCGCTCGGCGGTGTTTTGGAAGACCTTTTGTAGGACTACGTCTCCTTCTTTGAACTTGCGGCTGCGCACGTTGGAGTTGTAGTACTTTGCGGCCGCCTGCTGATAGTTCTGAATTCTTATGAGGGCCTGGCTCGACGTTCGTTGATTAGATCGAGCTCGTCAAGCAACATTAGATTGTTTGAATCCTCTTGTTCTGGGAGAAATCTTCTGCGTACACCGGGAAATTCAACGTCCACTGGGATCATACATTTTGATCCGTATACATGTGCGAATGAAGTTTTCCCCATTGCACATCTCGGAGTTGTGCGGTGCGACCATAGGACTCCTTCGAGTTCTTCGGCCCACCTAGCCTTTTTGGCGTCCAAGCGTTTTTTAAGTCCATCAAGGATGGTCTTATTAGTAAATTCATCTTGGCCGTTTCATTGCGGGTATCTAGGGGTTGATTCTGTCAGTCTTATCTTCCACTTTTCGCAGAAGGCCTTGAATCTGGTCGAAATAAACTGACACCCATTGTCCGTTACGATCTCCTATGGGACCCTTAGTCTACAAACGATGTTTCTCCATACGGAGCTTTCGAACTGGGCGTCTTTAATGCTCGCGTAGGAGTCTGCTTCGACCCATTTTGAGAAACATATCTGTCAAGACCAGTAAGAAGCGTTTTTGCTTTGACCTATGCATAGGACCGACTATGTCCATCGACCATCACATGAATGGATACGGTGCCGAGATAAATTAGAGGACCTATGCCGATTGGTGGATAGTAGGGGCGAGCTGTAACGACCCGCTCCCGAAGTATTTTTATT